>CM035202.1:2140370-2164190 GCA_020233015.1 Callinectes sapidus | reverse complement strand
CCCTAGACATATCAAAAGCTTTTGATAGAGTCTGGCACAAAGCTTTAATTTCCAAACTACCCTCCTTTGGCTTCTATCCTTCTCTCTGCAACGTCATCTCAAGTTTCCTTTCTGATCGTTCTATTGCTGCTGTGGTAGACGGTCACTGTTCTTCTCCTAAATCTATCAACAGTGGTGTTCCTCAAAGATCTGTCCTATCACCCACTCTCTTCCTATTATTCATCAATGATCTTCTAAACCAAACTTCTTGCCCTATCCATTCCTATGCTGATGATACCACCTTGCACTTTTCCACGTCTTTCCATAGACGACCAACCCTTCAGGAAGTACACAGCTCACGCAGGGAAGCCTCAGAACGCCTTACTTCTGATCTCTCTAAAATTTCTGATTCGGGCAAAGCAAACCATGTGTTGTTCAATGCCTCAAAAACCCAATTCCTCCACCTATCAACTCGACACAACCTTCCAAATAACTATCCCCTCTTCTTCAATGACACTCAACTGTCCCCTTCTCCTACACTAAACATTCTTGGTCTATCCTTTACTAGTAATCTAAACTGGAAACTTCACATCTCCTCTCTAGCTAAAACAGCTTCTATGAAGTTAGGTGTTCTGACCCGTCTCCGCCAGTTTTACTCACCTCCCCAACTGCTGACTCTATACAGGGGACTCATCCGCCCATGTATGGAGTATGCTTCACATGTTTGGGGAGGCTCCACTCATACAGCTCTTTTGAACAAGGTGGAATCAAAAGCTTTTCGTCTTATCAACTCCTCTCCTCTGACTGACTGTCTTCAGCCTATTTCTCATCGCCGCAATGTTGCCTCTCTTGCTCTCTTTTACCGCTATTTTCATGCTAACTGCTCTTCAGATCTCGCTAACTGCGTGCCTCCCCTGCTCCCGCGGCCTCGCTGCACAAGACTTGCTTCTTCCTCTCACCCCTATTCTGTCCACCTCTCTAATGCAAGAGTTAACCAGTATTATCAGTCTTTCATCCCTTTCTCTGGTAAACTCTGGAACTCTCTTCCTGCCTCTATATTTCCACCTGCCTATGACTGGAACTGTTTCAAGAGAGAGGTATCAAGACACTTATCCCATTCTTCTTTTGGCTACTGAATATGGACTTTCCAGGGACCGGCACTTAAGTGGGCTATTTTGTTTTATTTTTGTTGCCCTTGGCCGCCTCCCTTCTACATAAAAAAAAAGTACACACTGAGGAATTTTGTATGTTTCAGTACAAAATTGACTTGTTAGTACTTTTATTCATGTGAAGCCGATATGTGTGACTACATCTTTGCAGGCTATGTTTGGCACCAACCCAATAGCTGTAGCAGCTCCAGGGAAGAATGGTGATACCTTTGAGTTGGACATGGCCACCAGTGTAGTAGCCAGTGGTAAGGTGAGCAAGAGTGTTATCTTTGTATCTGCTTAGCATGAGTAATGTTGAACACATCAGAACCTTACTCCAAATCAAATTTCAAATAGATTATATGACATTACAAACTTGTCTTATATAGGATATCAAATATCATGCTACTATACTTGCTCGAATTTTACACCGGCAGGGCTTTTACATTGTGATTGATGAAAATATGTAGTACGTTTTCTTAATGTTCTAAACTTTGCAGATAGGTATATACAGTGGTTAAGGGATTCTGTAATAAAGAGACAAGCTTACATTACTTTTACATGCAGGTTGAAGTGGCTCATCTCAAGAATGAGTCCATTCCTTTGGGTTGGCTAATGGATGAAAATGGCAAACTTACCTCAGATCCATCTGGCATAACAGGTGATGCCATTCTGATGCCCCTTGGAGGAACTGAAGAACATTCTGGCTACAAAGGCACTGGCCTGGGCATGATGGTGGAGGTCTTGTGTGGCATTCTGTCAGGTAAGTGTGAAGGATGCTAGCAGAATAACTTTTTAAAATAAATAAATGAAACTTTTATTTTAAATCCATCTGTTTATATGTTAACATCGTTCAAAATCCTCAAGGAAATATTTATATGCAACATCTACTGCAATTCATACACATCTTTGTTACACTATCAAAGCCCTCACTCCATCCTTCATAGATGATTGATCACCAGTGACATGGGTAGAGATTGTCTACATGTGCAATGATGGTTTAGTATAAAGAGTACAAAAGTACGTGTATACCTTCCGTCCTCTTACAGGAGGAGACCATAGCCATAACATTCGCGACTGGAAGTTATTTGACCGGCCAGCCAATCTGAGTCATTGCTTTATCGCCATCAACCCAGCACTGTACACTTCAGGCTTTGAGGACCGCATGAGTGACTTGATGGATTCCTGCCGAAATCTGGAGCCAGTTAGTGTAACTGTGTCTGTTGTTAGCCTTGAGTTATATAAACACTGAATGGCTTTTGTCTCCACATCCCTATTTCCATGAAGAGGGTACGCAGATACATTTTTTTTGACTGTGTATAACAAGGTATTTCCAGCAAAGAAACTATGAAGAGATGGGAGGTACAAAATAAACCTTGGTTCCCCAGGCTGATCCTAGTAAACCAGTGCTTGTGCCTGGGGATCCTGAGCGTTCCCACAGTAAAGCAGTGAGGGAGGAAGGGGGCATCACCTACCACCCCAACCAGGCCAAGCAGTGTGTGAGTACTTTTGTGCAACTCTATAACTGTTATGTAATAGTATACATTTCTCAGAAATATGGAACTTGACTGAAGTACTTATGAAGTTAAAATTGACACACTTCATGATTTACGAAACTAACCTTTCTTTAGATTTTCTGCATATTCTATACTTATTTTTGTTGTTATTTCATTTTTTATTCATTTTCAGTGGCAAACAGCCCAGCTGCTCAATGTTGATCCAATGATTCCTGTGTGAGAAGGGGATATTAGGAAGTGTGTGTAAGATAAGGACTAAGAAATCTAAAGTTTACAGATGTACACAGGATAAAAATAGTGTGTTCAGTAAGTTTTCCACTAAACTTTGCGTCAATCCCTAGATGTTGAGAAAAACACTCAGTGAAACAATGAATGGATACATGTATATTAATGACATAAAGACTACATTTTTTTTTTATCCTGCATTTCAGTTTGATGAGTAGGCCAGGAAAATTCAGTAAACGTCTATGTTGGTCAACAAAAATAGTTAGTCTAGAGTACGATAAAATTGATATCAAAACCGTATTTGAGTAGAGCTTTATAGATTATACAATTCTATAGTGACCAGCCTGTCAAACTGATGGAACTATGTGCATGTCATGCTCAGTTTAAAATCATATTCCTAAAAACCCATAAGATCTAGGAGTGTTGGAAAAAATATTGGTTTTGAATAAAATAAAAATATATATTTCATCTAATAAATCACATTTCTTTTTATTTAGGTCACCTTTTCTATTTGAAATACCTTTCGCTTTATTTCTTTATTTTTTTATTATTTTTATTTTCGTGTTCATTTATTTATTATTTTTTATCAATTTTTTGTTGCCACCAATGGTAAATAAAATCATAGCTTAGTGCTATGCACCACCCAAGATAAGTTTTTCTTTGAAAATCATAGGTAAGTTCAATAATCTTATTCTTATCACATCTCATCAATGATGACTTGCTCAATGCTTGTATGTTATCAAATTTGTATTTTCCTGTCACCCTACTCTGTCCCTGTTTGCAATACAAGGGTTAATCATTCCTTTCAGTCGTTCATGCCTTTCTCTGGTCAGTTATGGAACTCCCTGTCTGCTTCTGTATTTCCAATTTTCTATGGTGATGTTATGTAAGGGAGAGGTTTCAAGACATTTATTCTTTACTCTAGCTAACTCTCTTAAACTTACGAGACAGGAACTGAGATGGTCTTTTTTTGCTGTTTTATGTTGTCATTGGCTAGTTTTCCCTGCTTACATAAGAAAGATAGATAATGTTATGGTGACCCCCGTCCACACACACACACACAGCTTCCACGGCGACGACAGGTACACTTTTCTTACCAACAGCGTCACCCTCAGGACAGCATACAGGACGGGGTCGGCAGCAGAGGCAGGAATACAGTTAAAGGCAAGGCACAACTTCCTTACTTTACTGGCACACGAGAGTAAATACAAGATGGCACACAGTACTTATACCACAACACAAACAGGGCAGAAACTCGTCCTCAGGGAGAGCGGGGCAGGCTGGCGTCCTCTCACTCACACTCCTCTCTCTCTCTCTCTCTCTCTCTCTCTCTCTCTCTCTCTCTCTCTCTCTCTCTCTCTCTCTCTCTCTCTTATTTAAACATGAATTTTTACAAAAAATTACAATGTATACCCAAAGGCGCACTGCCGTGTGCTACCTATTCTAAGGGTATTACATATCTATACAGTATTTGCTTATAAATTACTTTTGTAAATATACAACCCTAGGCTAAATTTAGCATACAAAATTAATCTTACTATTCACTTTCACTGCACTACACTAAGTGTCATGTCACGAGGAGAGACAGCGGCGTTGGCAGTGTCTGTCTCCATTTGTGAGCCTTTATTTTGACACTATGAGTGTTCATTTCCTTCACTTGAGGCACCACAGCCGTGAATAAGTTCCACAGCCTGGAGACACATGCTGAGAAGGTGCGCTGGTGTTGACATCCGTTGGAATGCGGTACCTCCACGGCGTCACCACTAGTGAGCACCGTTCTCGTGCTTGGAGGTTCTTGGAGGCTGGCGCAGCCCTGCAAGATGTGGCACTCTTTGTATTTGACACTTGTGGAACAGCACGATCGCAGCCACGTCTCTTCGGTGTTCCAGTGTGTCGAGAGGACACTCAGGCTCATGGTGAGGTGTGGGGGCAGCATCCACCAGCCGAAGAGCGCGGCGTTAGATGCTGTCCAGTCTCTCTGTGTGTGGCTGCACAGCTCATCCAGGAGAGGGCTGCATATTCCAGGTGGGGCCTAACCTGTGCCTTGTACAGCAGCAGTCTCCCCTTCCTGTCGAGGAAGTCGGCAACCCTTCTCAGAGCCGAGATCCTTTGAGAGGCTTTCTTGGCAATGGCTTTGACATGGCTGTCAAACCTCAGCGCCTGATCCACTTCCACTCACAGAATCCTGACCTCTTCTTGGAGTGGGAGAGCACCTCTGCCAAAGAACAGCTTTCCTGCCATTGCTGCCTTGGCGGCTGGGGACCGAGAGCAAACCATTGCTTGTGTCTTCTCTGGAGCAAATGTCACTTGCCAGCGAGCACCCCATTCCTCTATCACTCGTAGCTGCTCGTTGATGGCTTCAGCAGCTCGCCAACTGTCCTGGCGGGGATAGGAGTAAGAAAGGGTGCAATCATCAGCATAAGCTGTGACTGCTGGCAGGACCTGGAGGAGATCATCCATATAAATGTTCCAGAGAAGTGGGCCTAGTATTGACCCCTGTGGCACTGATGCCTCCACTGGCAGGGACTCGGATGTTTGCCCGTTGACAACTACACTGAGGCTTCTGTCTTCCAGGTAGTTCCACAGGAGTAGTAACAAGCTGCCTTGGATGCCTTTAGCACGGAACTTTTCTAGTAGACCTCGATGCCATACTTTATCAAAAGTTCCTGCTGTGTCTAAGGCAACCACGACGGTGTCCTTGCCAACATCGAGGGCGTCCTGCCAGTGTCTGGTGAGGAGCATCATTTGGTCGGAGGTTGATCTTCCTGGTCTGAACCCAAACTGTTGATCTGAGAGGAGGACATTGTCCTTGAGATGGTCGCACACCACCTCTGCTACAACCCTCTCAAACACTTTACCCACCACTGATAGCAGGGATATGGGTCTGTAGTTTTTTGGGTCCGACTTAGAGCCTTTTTTGTGTACAGGTACAGCTCGAGCCTCCTTCCACACTGAAGGCCAGATGTTTTCCTGTACACGGGTTGAGAAGACTTGGGTGAGAGGGGCAGCCATTTCCTGGGAGCATCGCTTCAGCAGGTGTGGGCTGACGTCATCAGGGCCGGTGGCTTTCTGGGTGTCCAGTCCACGTAGTAGCCTCATCACCTGCTGTTGCGGCACCTCTACCGCAGTGACAGTCTTCTCACACTGCTGGACAAGAAGAAGCGGGGGTTTATGTGGGTCACCCACCTTAATTTTTTCAGCAAACAAGGAAGCCAGCAGCTGGGCCCTCTCCTTACTGCTGGTGGCAGTAGTGCCATCCTGTTTGCTGAGGGGAGGGATGGATCCTTGGTGACCGATTCCCTGTTTGTCCTTAATAAGGGACCGCCAAGTTTTGTTTCCTACGCCGGGGCCACACAGTTTCCGGCGAAGGTTTTCCTCCCACTTATTTATGGCCCATTTGCTGGTCACCACCATCCTTCTGCATGCCACCCTATGCAGATCCTTGTTGCGCCGAGTCGGATTCCTTTTGTAGCGGATCCAGGCAGCGTACTTTGCCTCGGCAGCAACGCGGCAACGGTAGCCAAACCATGGCTGATCCGTTGGTCTGGTGGAGTAATTCCTGTGTGGTACGTGGCTTCTCTGGAGGGCGAGAAGATGAGAGGTAAGTGCAAGTGCTCCTCTCTCTGTCCCGCCCTGTAGCAGAGTGACCCACGGGGTGTGACTCAGATCGCGTCGCAGGGAGGACCAGTCTGCTTTATTCCACAGCCAGATGGTGCGTGTTGTGGCCTCGTCACGGACCACGTCCACGTCCATCTGCGTCAGTACAGCGTGGTGGTCAGAGCTGCCTACGAGTCCCAGCTGATGACACTGAAGTCTGTCCTCCTGGTGATCCGAGATGACAGGATCCAGTGTCCCCCCTCGTTCGTGTGTGGGGAAGGTGACATGGTCTGTCAGACCCTGCACCTCCAGGAGGTTATCTTAGGCATCTCTTTCCAGGTGGTGATTTAAGTCACCCACAATCAACACGTGGCTGCAGCTGTGTACCACCATCAGGTTGTCCAGGGCCTCAGTAAGGAACAGGAGTGAGTCAGGTCCCTGTCGAGGGGGGCGGTACATGGCTCATGTACATCTCTCTCTCTCTCTCTCTCTCTCTCTCTCTCTCTCTCTCTCTCTCTCTCTCTCTCTCTCTCTCTCTCTCTCTCTCTCTCTCTCTCTCTCTCTCTCTCTCTCTCTAGTCCTAAATGCGTTCCTTCTACTGGCCAGCCAGGCACAAGATATCCACCTAGCCGCAAACTCCCTCTCTCTCTACCACTTCTGCACCAATGTCATCATTGCCAATCTAATAGCATTGCCAACGCTATCTTCACACTAGGCGCTGCCGCAACACTACCCCCCCTACAAAAATAGTCGACCTGACTATTCGCAATCACTTCCACACATATAGTCTGTCCACCACTGAGGTCTTTTCCTCCATCTGAGGGGGCAAGACACAGGCGGCTCACTCACAGGCTCGTCCTCTGGGTGCTCCTGTGCACCGACAACACACCCTGCAACATTGTCTATTTGCCCCTCGTCCTCCACATCCCTGACGCTCCCCACCTCACTGTCTGGCGTCGAGGGTGGACCCCGCTGGCCCCACGTGAAGTGGCCTTCCTCCACGGCAGCCCACAGGCGATCGACGTGGACGATGCGCGGCCGCTTACGTGTGCCATCACCCAGCTTGTAGGTGACAGCCGAGAGTCGTTGCAGAATGGTGTACGGGCCTTCCCAGTTACTCTGCAGCTTCGGAGTGAGGCCTCGTTTCTTGCGAGGATTATATAACCAGACGCGGTCCCCCACCGCGTACTGGGTGTCCTTCGCTCGCGACTGGTACCAGCGAGTCATGGCTTGCCCCGCGAGGGGAAGGTTGCTCGACACCTGTCGCTGCGTGGCCTCGATTCACTGCTGCATCGCCACCACGAACTCGGGCGCCGTCGGTGGTAGCTCCTCCCCTGGTGGTCGTCCAGTGGCCAGGTCCAGCGGCAGCCGCATCTCCCGACCAAACATCATCCTGGCGGGAGTGTAATCTGTAGCCTCCTGCTACGCCGACCAGTATGCCATCAAGGTAAACGGCAACCACAGGTCCCAATCTTGCTGGTCGGAGCTGCAATACTTGGCCAACTCTTCCGCTAGCGTCCGGTTAAAGCGCTCCACCATGCCATCGCTCTGAGGGTGAAGCGGGGTGGTGCGCGTCTGGTGGACTCCCAACAGCTCACAGCACTGCCGAAACACCTTCGACTGGAACTCCCGACCCTCGTCCGAATGCAGCTCACCTGGAATACCAAACCTAGAGAAAACTCTCTTACCAGTACTCCAGCTATAGTTTCTGCCTCGTGATCTGGGATCCCGTATGCATCTGGCCATTTGGAGAAGTAGTCCATGGCCACCAGGATGTAGCGGTTACCTTGGGGTGTACACGGCAGTGGCCCCGCGATATCCACCGCTACCCTCTCCATGGGAGCGCCGGACTGGTACAGCTGCAACGTGCTCGTGTGCGCCGCGCCGGTCCCTTCTTGGCGGCGCATACATAGCATAGTTTGGACCATTCCTCCACATCCCGTCTCATACCGACCCAGTACAGGCGTTGACGCAGACGGCACAGAGTCTTCTTGCGCCTCTGGTGCCCACCAGAGACACTAGCATGAGCTTCCTCCAGCAGCTCGGCTCGCAGGGAGAGAGGGACTACCAGCAATCACGTGGGCTCCTGTGTCGCTGCATCCTCCCATCCCTTCTGTAACACGCCATCCTGTACGTGCACCGTCTCCCACTGCTCTACCAAAGCCTTTGTAGCGGGGCTTTCCGGGGACAATTCCTCCTTGGGCGGCTGTTCGCCTTCCTCCACCCAACATAACACAGGAGCAATGTCAGAGTCGGCATGCTGGGCGTCTTTCCACCGCTGACTGGTCTCTCTCGGTCCGCCTTCCACTATCACCCGCTGACAGCTGACTACTTCTCGGCGTGAGCAGTGCGTGCACCTCATCTCACCCGGCCGACGGCTCAAGCTGTCCGCGTTGCCATGGTTACGTCCCGGGCGATGCACCACCCGGTAGTTGTACTCCTCCAAATAACTTATCCACCCCCATAGCTGTCCCTCTGGATTCTTCAAGGACTTCAGCCATCTCAGCGCCACATGGTCAGTCCGGATGACGAACTCGGCTCCATACAGGTACGAGTGGAAGTGAGCCACACTTCTCACTATGGCCAGCAGCTCCTTCCTGGTGACGCAGTAGTTCCGCTCAGGCTTGCTAAACTTGGAGCTGTAATAAGCCAATACATACTCCTTACCTTCCTTTGCCTGAGACAACACGGCTCCAATGCCCTCCGCACTGGCATCTGTGTCGAGGATGAAGGGGAGGCGAGAGTCAGGGAAGGGCAGCACCGGGGCACTTATCATTGCTGCCTTCAGACCACTGAAGGCACCCTGGCAGGCTTCATCCCAGGTGAAGTGAGCATTCTTCCTTGTCAGTTGACGCAGGGGAGCAGCAAGGATGGCGAAGCCTTCCACAAATCTGCTGTAGTAGCTGCACAGGCCAAGGAAGCTTCTCACGCTCGCTACTGACGTCGGGACTGGCTAATCCGCTACTGCCGACACCTTGTTAGGGTCTGTGTGCACTCCCCCTCGCCCCACAACATGCCCAAGGAACGGCACCATGCTGGAAGAAAGTGCATTTCTTCGGATTCAGCTTCAGGTTCGCCTCTTTCAGGCAGCCCAGCACCACCTCCAGATGTTGCAGCTCTTTCTTAAACGTCCCTGCAAACACAAGAACGTCATCCAGGTACACTAAAGCTACCTTCCACTGCAACACTGCCAGCATTTTCTCCATCAACCGCTCGAAACAACTAGGCGCGTTGCACAACCCGAATGGCATCACCCAGAATTGCCACAATCCCTGCCCGAAGGAGAATGCCGTCTTCCGCCTGTCTGCCTCTGCCACCACCACCTGGTGATACCCTGACTTCAAATCCAGGCTGGACAGCCACTGAACACCAGCCAGAGCGTCCAGGGTGTCGTCTATCCTGGGCAAGGGATAGGAGTCCTTCACCGTGACTTTATTCAGCGCCTTTAATCCACACAGAAGCGCTGGGTGACGTCCTTCTTCTTTACCAGGACCACCGGCGACGACCACGGGCTATCAGAACGCTCTACTGTCCCCTGCGTAGCCATCTTCTCTACCATGCGTTGCATCTCTTCCCTCTTGGCCAACGGGACACGGCGATGTGGCTGCTTTATCGGCGGACTGTCAGCAGTATCAATGGAGTGCTGAACCAGCGACGTGCAACCAAGGTCTTGGGCATCTCGGCTGAAGACGTCCTGGTACTCTGTTAGCAGCTTCTCCATCTTTGCCACCTGCTCAGGAGTCAGTTTAGTAGAACTACGTTTCGCCAGGTCTACCATGTGGGGCGGTAACGCGGGTCTAGCGTCATCCGCACCTCCCTTCACCTCTCCACCGCGGCTACTTGCTGCTGCTTGACGACTACGGGCTGTCTCAGGGGCACCTGCAACCCCACCTTCCCTCACGACTCGGCAGTGCAGCTCCAGTCTCTCGTCCTCGACGTCTGAACTCGTCACGGGGCTCTCCATCTGTTTCGCAGCACCCTCAAGGACCAGTGGTACAGTTTCCCCTTGTACCTGCATCTGCATCCTCCCGAGGTCCACACACGCTGCATTCTGAACCAGGAAATCTAGCCCCAACAGACAGGGTTCCTCCATGTCGGCCACGAATACTGGTAGCTTCTCCTCAACGCCACCCACCGTGATCGTAGATACCACGGGGCCTCGAAGCGTCGTACAGTGGCCAGTCACGCCACACAACTGCCGGTCTGACACGGGGATATTTTGAGTTGCCACTACTTCTTCCCTGACGTAGGTCTTTGCCGCACCAGTGTCCACCACCAGGGGACACGAGCGGCCGTCCACTGCGCCCGACACTCGGACCGCCAGCGCAGCAGCATCGCGACGGCACTTTATACAGAGGGGGCCCGGGGATGACTTGGCTGGACAGCGGGCCGACCTCCCAGCCTGTTTGCGTTTCCCACCACCATCATGACATCCTTCAGCTGCCAACAGGCAGCGCGGCGATGTCCCTGCCGTCCAGAGTCAAGACTCTCGCGAAAGCGGTGGATGTTTGCACGGGAGGCCACACTGACTGTGAATCGACTAACTCAAACAGGCGATACTGATGGGAGTGGGTGACCAGGAGTTGGTTCAGGAGCTCATAGGCATAATAGCGACTCATTCATTGAACCACGTAGTGCAGCACTGCTACGCGTATGGGGCAGCCAGACGCACAGCCAGCGCTATCGCCTCTCCTTCAACTGCTGCTCGTGCTGTTTCCTCATACATGAAGGGGAAGAAAGCGAAGCAGCGTAACTCTTTTTCGTCTTCCACAACATTTCAGTCTCCCGACACGTCTTCATGCGACTGTTGCGGCCATTCTCACGCCAAGGGTCAATGCAAGGCGGCAGACAACATATGTAGTAAGTGCGGCAGGAAAGGACATCACGTCAAGACTCCCCGGTGCCCTGCCCTCAGTGCTACATGTCGGAGAAGCGGCAAACGCGGCCACTTTGACCGTTATTGCCGCTCCACAAAGCCTTCAACACCCGACGCAACGCAGACAGGGAGTAACACACCGCCAGTACAGCCTTCTCAGGGAAAGGGCGCCGCCAACGCCCGCCATATCGAGGACAACAGACATTCTGACACGTCTCCGTCCGTTGTGGTCAAGATTACCCACAATAAAAAGCACAAGTACACTTGCTCTGTTGCCTGATACCGGTGCAGACTCAACCATTATGGGCCCAGATCACTTAATCTCCATCGGCTTAACACTGGAGGTTCTGTAGAGGTGAAAGGGAAAGGTATCCAGGAGTGGATTCACGTACATCCCAACATACCTGTTCCCCTCTTATCATACAGGGATTGTAGGGAACTCGCTCTTATCCCTGAACAATTCCCCAACCCCATCGCACAGGTAACTCAAGCGGCAGTGCAGAGTGGTGGCACGGAGCGGCACGGCAAGGACGGCAACAACCCCCACGCCTCTCCACCACCTCCCCCCTTTACCTGTTTGACTACTCCTGCTCAAGCCAGATCGTACTTCTTGAAGGAATACGCCGACGTTCTCTTGAAGAAAGAAGACCTTCAGAGGACCCTACTACGGCCTATGGTAGGGCCACCGATGCGAATCCACCTGCGAGAGGACGCTCAACCCTTCGCAATTCACACCCCACGGCAGATTCCACTTGCATACCAAGAAGCGGTCAGGCAGGAACTTCTGAGTATGGAGGCTCAGGGCATCATCACCCCCACTGGCGACACACCTTCAGCTTGGTGTCACCCACCCGTCGCAGTACCCAAGCCGAATGGTGGCGTGTGCATCATTATCGATTTATCGAAGTCGAATAGTCAAGTCTCACGGCCTCCTCACCCATCTCCTACGCCTTTCCCCGCCATCCGAAGTATCAAACCAGGTAACAAATTCTACACCACAGTTGATGCCCTTCATGACTATTGGCAAATGGAAGAAAGAGCGGAGAAAGACTAAGACTTGACGACATTCATCACACCCTATGGTCGCTTCAAATACCTTAGGGGTCCAATGGGTTTCGCTGCTACTGACGACGACTTCTGCCGCAGAGGCGACGCCGCACACGTAAAGGTGGTAGACGACATCCTTATTTACGACGAAGAGCTCCTGCCACACCTACACCGAGTTAACAACGTCCTTGCTCGCTGCCGTGCTCATGGCATTACTCTACGCGTAGAAGTTCGCCCTCGCCAGGCCCGCTGTTAAGTTCTACGGATTCATGCTTTTCACGGACTGGATAGCTGCCCATCCTGATAAAGTAAGGGCCATTGCAGAATTCGCCACACCAGCTAACATCACCGACCTACGATCCTTCATGAGGTTGGTAAATCAGCTGGCAGAGTTCTCCCCCGAAATCTCAACCGCAGCACACCCACTACGTCCCCTCATGAGTCCAAAACGAACCTTCACTTGGACTGTGGATCACGACACTGCTTTCCAGAGAGTTAAGGAAGCCCTGGCCAGACCACTGGTTTTGGCTGTGTTTGATCCTCAGCTACCAACTGTTGCGAGTTCAGGCGTATGAAAACACAACCTCAACCCAAGGCTTTACTTAGCAATAAGCCCGAGCTACAGGAGTATATAAGTAGACAGGCTGGAGTGAACTGACGTCCTTGAGTTTTTTTTTTGGCCATCACCCAAACATAGGTATTTTCTTTAAAATTTTGTGTATTTGTTTGATTATATACAAGTGCATTTTTTGTTTAATTTATTTGTGTTTTATGGTTATTTTTTTATTTTATTTTATTTATATATATATTTTTTTCCTTTTTATTTATATAATAACAAAGAAAAGCAACAACAACAACAACAACAACAACAACAACAACAACAACAACAACAACAATAACAACAACAACGACAACAGTCACACTTACACACACGCTTCATTCACACAGGGTACCTATTCCTACTGCAAAGCTATTGTCCTTTGTCAAGGCAGGGAAGGGGGGGGCAAAACACAAACACAGTGACTATGTAGTATTACTACGTATTGCTTTTATTAAAAATATATATTAATAACAATAAAAAAATAAAAATAAATAAAAAATAAATAAAAATAAATAAAAATAAAAAGAAATAAACAAACGGTGGAAAACATTTACCTCAAATCACGTTAGATAGAATTAATACACACTTTCATACTTTTATTTGCATATATATATATATATATATATATATATATAGATGTGAAAAATGTACATAGTGCATCATACAGAATATATACACATAAATCACAACTCTCTGATTAAGTTGGTCTCAGTCAGATAAATCATCAATCTATCGACCACATCCGGGTGTTCGTCACCCAGAAGGGTGGTCTGCGTTAGCGTGAGGCCGCGACTCCGGCAATACGCCGCCAAGGGCCGCCTCTCCTCACGATAACGCACACAGTGAAGCAGGATGTGCTCGACAGAGAGGGTGACATTACATACAGAACATTGTGGTGGGAAAGCGTTGGCTATGTAGGGGAGCATGTGGGTGGGGAGGGTGCAGCCCCTCCTGAGGTGCGCGAGGACAACCTCCTCCCGCCTTGTGGGGCGATTGGAGGAAACCCAGTCGCCTAGGATGGGTTTGATAGTTTGTGGGTGGAGGTTGTCCCAGTGACTCTGCCACAGGAGTTTCGCTGATGATTTAACGACTGAGAGACATGACTGCAGATCCCGACGGAGGTTCCACGCTCCCTCGAGCTTTGCGGCAGACCGAGCTAGCATGTCAGCCATTCCCGCGAATATTAGAATGTCCAGGCACCCAAATCAGTAAGAAGGATTTACGACTTGAATTTAATTTATTAATGATGTTGCCCTGGATTTCATTTGTATCCGTACGGCTGGACTTTATTGCCTGAAGCGCTGACATAGAGTCCGAAAAAATAATAATTGAATGATGAGATGAATTTAAAGCATAATCTATGGCTTTATCAATTGCAAAAATTTCAGCGGAAAAGACCGATGTATGAGTCGGCAGTCGGAACCTGAGGGCACATTCACACGACCACACACTTGCACACACACATTCATCCGTCTTGGAGCCGTCAGTATATATGTGTAGGGATGGAGGGAGGCCAGCGATGAGGGCCCGGAACTGATGGTGGAGCTCTGCCTCGGCAACAACAACCTTCTTCCCCCTTAGCCATGTTGTGTTGATTGATATCTCTTGTTTCTTCCATGGGGGAAGGGTGGGCAGCACGAGGCGGTCTGCATCGTCCAGTCTCACGCCCGTTTGTTGGCATAGAGCGTTAAGTCTGACAGAGACTGGACGGTAGACCGCAGTGTGGAGGTGGTCATGCTGCCAGATGATCTTGCTTGCTGCGTTGCGAGGGGAGCTTTCCGGGCGGTTTTTATCCCATAAGATAGTAAGAGGGCATCGCGACGGTGTTGCAGTGGTGGTATATTGGCCTCAACCTCCATCTTCGCCACACGAGTGCAGCGCAGGGCCCCAAGACATTCTCACACATTCATTCTGCAAAACATCCAACCTCCTCAATGTTGGTTCCGACCCAGACCCATACACCGGTGAGCCATAGTCTAAATGAGAACGAATTAAAGACTTGGACACCATTAATAAAGATTTTCTCTGAAGCCATGAGCGTAGAGTTTCATGAGGATACCGTGTCGCCATGTCATGTCGAAGGCTTTGTGGATGTCTAGGAACACCCCTATCATGAATTCTTTTTTGGCAAATGCCTCTGAAATGCAATGCTCCAGGTGTGTTAGGTGATCCATCGTGCTTCGGTACTTCCTAAACCCCGACTGTTCATCACCCAGCAAACCCTTCGCTTCTAAAACAAAAAGCAGCCTTCGCTTTACCATACGCTCCATGACCTTACATAGGCAGCACGTGAGTGCAATAGGGCGAAACGCACTGGGGTCCGTAAGGCGTCCAGTCTTTTGGGGGATTGGGATGGTATGAGCAAAGCCCCAAGTCTTAGGAAATGTGTGGGTGGTCCATATTTTGTTGTAGAGCAATAATAATTTAGTGATGGAATGGTGGCCGAGATGTTGTAGCATAGTATATGAAATATTATCTGGACCGGGACTGGAGCCTTTGCAGTATTTCAGGGCAAGAAGGAGTTCATCCAACGTAAACTCTGTGTTGTAGTCCGAGTTTACGCCTCCCGTGGCAAAGTTTGGGACTGAGAGTTCTGCCTCCTCCTTGCGGGGGAGGAAGGCAGGGGTATAGTACGCGGAACTGCTTGCCTGATAAAAATGGTGGGCTATTGCATTTGCTATTTCTTGTTTGTTGTCAATTGTTTGGTTATTTATGTTCAGAGTGTTTATTGGGATGTATGGTTTTTTATTATTGAATATGTTTATTGTTTGCCACACTTTTGACAGGGGTGTGGTGCGATTCACTGTTGAAATGAATTGTCTGAATGAGTCAGTTTTTGCATTGCGGATGACTTTCCTTGCCTGAGCCCTTGCCTTTTTATAGGCTATGAAGTTTGCTTGACTGGGCTGCTGGCTGAAATGCCTGTATCGCCTATTACGCTCACGAAGTGCTTGTCGGCAATCCGTTGTCCACCATGAAACTCCATGCTTAGTGTGAACTGTAGAAGTTTTCGGAATAGAAGCCTCGGCGGCGTGTAATATGGATCGTGTTGCGTTGCTGACCATCGTGTCAATGTCCTCGCCAGATATATCCACGTCGGCAATCCCACGGAAGGTTGCCCAATCTGCTCTCTTAAAGTTGAACTTGGGAGTGCGGGGGGTGGGCGGGATGTCGCGTGAGTAAGAGATACAGATGGGTAGATGGTCACTTCCGTGGGAGTCGTCGATGACTTCCCAGGAGAAGTCAGGGAGTATACCCGGCGATAACAATGACAGATCAATGGCAGACGCGTTACCAGTCCGATCATCTACACGAGTCGCACTTCCATCGTTCAGAAGACAGAGGTTTGTCTGCAACATAATGTCAACTATCTGCTCCCCACGTACACTTGACCTCTCACTTCCCCATTGCTGATGATGGGCGTTAAAGTCGCCCAGTACTAGCCTGTTGCCCGGAAGCTGGCTAATGAGTGATGTAATGTCGTCATCAACAATGGGGGCATTGGGAGGCAAGTAGAGGGAACATATAGCCAGATACGTGTTGTTGAATCTCACCCTGCACGCGACAGCTTCCAGAGGTGTATTCAACGTCACTTCTGTTTGTGTTAGTGTTTTGTGTATGTATATGGCAACACCGTGTCCCTCATATCTTCTATACGGATGGTAGTGTTTTAGCACTGTAGGATCAGGCTGATCCTGCAGTCTCGTCTCCTGTAGACAAATAACAGACGGCCTGTGTATGTTCACTAAAAGTGACAAATATGAATCTTTATTTCGAATACTTCTGCAGTTCCACTGTAACACCTTGAACATTATGGCTTAAGAGTGGAGGTGGCGGCCGTGTTTCTTGGTCCTTTTGCGCTCTGAGGAGCTGCCGGGGGACCTCTCCCGGCCCTTACTAGTGGTGACATCCATTGGGTCATCAATCGTTAACTCCCCGGAGCTCGTCGAGAGGGAGCGAGCGTGAGAGCTCCTCCTCGAGGGCGCGGGAGCTGCGACGACATGAGAAGGGCGAGTACGTTCTAGTTTTGTTAGATTCAGTTTATCAGACTTGTCAGTCTTTTCACTTTTACTGGGAGTACGAGAGATAGCGGACAGATATGGAGCAGAGGAAGTGATAGCAGTAGAAGTTTTAGTGGAAGTGTATATAGTTTTATCAGGTGATGAGGCAGATGTCGAAGGGGAAACTGTGGAGGTAGATGAGTCAGGCAACGGATCGGTCTGAATACCAATAGTGCACATCTTGGGAGGAGCCCTTACTGCTGAAGCATAAGAAGCGTTTGAAGCAGGTGCGGACTGCGTCTGCTTCACTCTCATCCTTGCTTCATAGTAGGAAATCCCTTCAGTAGCTTTCACTGTGCAGATCTCTTTTTCCAATTTCCACGCGGGGCAATCGCGCGAGAAAGTGGAATGAGCACCTTCACAGTTACGGCACTTTTGGACAAGAGATGTACATTGGTCTGCAGAATGACCCTCATCTGAACATCTACCGCAGTAGGCGTGGGAAGACCGACAAGCATTTCCATGGTGACCATAAATTTGACAATTGAAGCAACGGAGAGGATTCGGAATGTAGGGACGAACGGAAACCGACTCATATCCTACATGAACCCTATCCGGCAATTTAGCAGCACTGAAAGTTAAAATAACAGATGCTGTGCTCCTTCTGGTGCCGTCAACATTCTTAGTTATCTTGCGAACTTCAATTACATCCTGGTCAGCCATGCAATCAGTAATCTCGGCCTCATCCATATCCACAAAATCGCGGTGGGAGGCAACTCCCCGACACGAGTTCATAGACACAGGAATGAAAGCCTCGATCTCGATGTCATGGATGGTCCGGAGCTTCAACAATGATTTAACTTGACTTACGTTAAGAGTTTGCACAAGTAAGTCACCACTGGCAAGTTTTTTTTTACATTTACAACGTTACCGATATTACAGTCAATGACGTTCTTTATAATAAAAGAATTAACCGTAGAGAGGCGGGTGGAAGTCTTAGAGTGAAGAGTCACATATGTCGCTTTGTTGGGATCAATGTTCAGTCTGGCGGTCGGGGGTCGTCGATCAGTGCCCTCCCTCCCCCTTGGAGGGGGAGGGGAGGAGGGTCCGTCCGGCATGGAGGGGGTACACCCCCCTCCTACAGGAGGGGAGCGGGACTCAAGTGGGAGGAGGTCAGGGAGGAGTTTCCTAACGTCAGATTGTCCTGCCAAACCACTCTAGGGGGGCCGGACGGTAATATTTCACCCCAAAAGCACACTCACTGAGGCGGATCCTCCGTAGTTGAGAGAGGAAAGACATTCTGACTTGGTGGCAACAGACACCTTCTGTTGCCGCTAAGGACGACGAAGTGAATAGCAAATCTAAAGTCACGGGGCAATGGGAACCCTAACTTTATTAATTTTATCTAATACCCTAGGCCAGATGGGCGTACAAAAAATCCACGCAAAGGTGGCAGACAGACAGGGCTACAGGACACGTGTTAGTCGCACGGTGTCTGGGCTCAGTCTTGAAGTGTTTATTGCTCAAAAAAACTTACACGTCATTCAATGATTCAATTCTAATGCACATTCTGCAAAATAGCTATAATAATATGAACATAAACTGTGCGTGTAAGTTTTCTGTGTGTGTCATAGATTGTGTATGTAAAAAAAGGCACGGCTGATGTATGTGTTTGTGTGTGGAAAGAATGTGCGAAGAAATTATCGATGTTTCTTTGGAGAGAAATAAATGATTTGTAAATAGTTTCCCTTGAAAGTGTAAGGGAGTGGTGAATTTTAAGGGCACACTAAACTAGAACATGATGCACTACACAGTAACCCGAGATCACAATCGTTGCAGCCCTCCATCCTGATGTGTTTGCCCGACAACAGGTAAATGAGAAATGGCGTCTTCAGTTCAGTAGGCAGTGGGCAGTCATCCAGCACGAAAACAAATACTATTGGTGCCTGTGAAAGTCACACCTCTTTCATTGTTTATATATATATATATATATATATATATATATATATATATATATATATATATATATATAGAAGGGAGGCGTCCAAGGGCAACAAAAATAAAACAAAAAAGCCCACTGAAGTGCCGATCCCATGGAAAGTTCAGATTCATGAGTCAAAAGAATGGGATAAGTGTCTTGATACCTCTCTCTCTTGAAAGAATTCAAATCATCGTCGTCGTCGGCTCCTACTCGTATCCGAACAAAGGGTTCCGTCACTTAATTTTCTTATCTTCTCTGTTGATGTAAAGAGAGGAAAGAGGTGACGAAATGCCAGTCGCTTAGGAAGCTATTTTAGGTGATTGTGGCTGCGCAACTGCCACACACACACACACTTGGCCAGCATCATGTCCACTGCAGCTCAGAGGAATGAGACATGCCGTTTGCCAATGCTGGTTGCATCGAGCTGCCGGGTTCTTAGTTTGTCAAGGCCTGTCTTGGTACGCCTGCCCGACAGGCACTGCCCTCCTCCGCCAGCACAATTTTGGGCCGCCGTTGAGGTCTTGCTGGGTTTAATTCGAAGTTTCCCTCTCCTAGCCCTTGCCCGAAGAGGCATACCCTACAAGGCAGCAGGGGGATTTGTAATCAGAGTTGCTTTCTAGCCTTTCCCAACCAAGGGTTTCCCACAAGGCAGCGGGTAAGGGAATGGTAAAGTGTCAGGGTGTGTCCACACGCCGGTGGGCCATAACACACTACCTCTGGGGCTCCCTGATGCTACGAGATCTTCTGACATTACGCCTGGGGCCGTGAGGCACCCAGTATCCAGGGGGGATCACGAGGAGGAATGTCAGAGGTCTTGATAAAGGAGAGGTTATGTACTGGCAGGGAAGGCTTACGCATTCGGCTTCCTTTCGCAGAGGCTAGCCAGCGGCGGGAGCTGAAAGCAAGAAAGCATGCAAGCAAACACTTAACGCTAAGTAGGCTACTCACACACTAGACGCATCAAAATGTCCTGTGGAAAACCACACCCCCCATTCATTCAGGTCATAAGCAGGAGGAAATACAGAAGTAGGGAGAGAGTTCCAGAGTTTACCAGAGAAAGGGATGAAAGACTGAGAATACTGGTTAACTCTTGCATTAGAGAGGTGGACAGACTAGGGGTGAAGGGAAGGGGCAAGTCTTGTGCAACAAGGCCGCGGGAGCAGGGGAGGCATGCAGGCTGCAAGATTAGAAGAGCAGTTAGCATGAAAAT
The DNA here is from genome assembly GCA_020233015.1 of Callinectes sapidus. Classification (NCBI taxonomy): domain Eukaryota; kingdom Metazoa; phylum Arthropoda; class Malacostraca; order Decapoda; family Portunidae; genus Callinectes; species Callinectes sapidus. Next base: position 2,144,008 of record CM035202.1, on the reverse strand, counting down.
AGCGGTAAAAGAAAGCAGCGATGAGAAAGAGGCTGTATACAGTCAGTCAGAGGAGAGGAGTTGATAAGACGAAAAGCTTTTGATTCCACCCTGTTTAGTAGAGCTGTATCAGTGAAGCCTCCCCAAATATGTGAAACATACTCCATACATTGACGGATAAGGCCCCTGTATAGAGTTAGCAGTTGGGGAGGTGAGTAAAACTGGCGGAGACGGCTCAGAACACCTAACTTCATAGAAGCTGTTTTAGCTAGAGAGATGTGAAGTTTCGAGTTTAGATTACAAGTAAAGGATAGACCGAGAATGTTCAGTGTAGGAGAAGGGGACATTTGAGTGTCATTGAAGAAGGGATAATTATTTGGAAGGTTGTGTCGAGTTGATAGGTGGAGGAATTGAGTTTTTGAGGCTTTGAACAACAGTAAGTTTGCTTTGCCCCAATCAGAAATTTTAGAGAGATCAGAGGTTACACATTCTGAGGCCTCCCTGTGTGAGCTATATACTTCCAGAAGGATTCGTCATCTATGGAAAGACGCAGAAAAATCCAAGGTGGTATCATCAGCATAGGAGTGGATAGGACAAGAAGTTTGGTTTAAAAGATCATTGATGAATAATAGGAAGAGAGTGGGTGATAGGACAGACCCTTGAGGAACACCACTGTTAATAGATTTAGGGGAAGAACAGTGACCGTCTACCACAGCAGCAATAGAACGATCAGAAAGGAAACTTGAGATGAAGTTGCAGAGAGAAGGATAGAAGCCGTAGGAGGGTAGTTTGGAAATTAAAGCTTTGTGCCAGACTCTATCAAAAGCTTTTGATATGTCTAGAGCTACAGCAAAAGTTTCACCAAAATCTCTAAAAGAAGATGACCAAGAATCAGTAAGGAAAGCCAAAAGATCCCCAGTAGAGCGACCTTGACGGAAGCCATGCTGGCGATCATGTGAAGTGATAGATGTTTAAGAATATTCTTGTTGAGAATTTATTCAAAAACTTTAGATAAGCAGAAGATTAAACCAATAGGACGGTAGTTTGAAGGATTAGAACGTTCACCCTTTTTAGGAACAGGCTGAATGTAAGCAAACTTCCAGCACGAAGGAAAGGTAGATGTAGATAGATAGAGTTGAAAGAGTTTGACTAGGTAAGGTGCAAGCACGGAGGCACAGTTTCGGAGAACAATAGGAGGGACCCCATCAGGTCCATAAGCCTTCCGAGGGTTTAGGCCAGCGAGGGCATGGAAAACATCATTACGAAGGATTTTAATAGGCAGCATGAAGTAGTTAGAGGGGTGAAGGAAGAAACAAGACCGGAATAATCCAAGATAGAGTTTTTAGCAAAGGTTTGAGCGAAGAGTTCAGCTTTAGAGATAAATGAGATGGCATTGGTGCCATCAGGTTGAACTAAAGGAGAGAAAGATGAAGAAGTAAAGTTGTTGGAGATGTTTTTGGCTAGATGCCAGAAGTCTCGAGATGAGTTATATCTGGAAAGATTTTGACACTTTCTATGAGTGAAGGAGTTTTTGGCAAGTTGAAGAGCAGACTTGGCATGATTCTGGGCAGAAATATAAAGCACGTGAGATTCAGGTGATGCAAAGCTCAAGTACCTTTTGTGCGCCACCTCTCTATCATGGATAGCAGGAGAGCAAGCTGTATTAAACAAGGGTTTGGAAAGTTTAGGTCGAGAGAAAAAATGAGGAATGTACGCCTCCATGCCAGACACTATCACCTCTGTTATGCGCTTAGCACACAAAGATGGGTCCCTGACATGGAAGCAGTAATCATTCCAAGGAAAATCAGCATAATACCTCCTCAGGTTTCCCCAACTAGCAGAGGCAAGACGCCAAAGGCACCTCCGCTTTGGAGGATCCTGAGGAGGGATTGGAGAGATAGGACAAGATACAGATATGAGATTGTGATCAGAGGAAACCAACGGAGGAGAAAGGGTGACAGCGTAAACAGAAAAATTAGAGATCAGGAAAAGATTAAGAATGTTGGACGAATCTTCAAGACGATCAGGAATACGAGTAGGGTGTTGCACCAGTTGCTCTAGATCATGAATGATAGTAAAGTTATAGGCAAGTTCACCAGGAAGGTCAGTGAAGGGAGAGGAAAGCCAAAGCTGGTGGTGAACATTGAAGTCTCCAAGAATGGAGATCTCCGCAAAAGGAAAGAGAATCAGAATGTGCTCCACTTTAGAAATTTGGTAGTCTAAGAATTTTCTATAGTTAGTGGAGTTGCATGAGAGATATACAGCACAGAAAAAAATAGTTAGAGAGTAACTATGAAGTGGATGCTAGATGGTGGAAAACTCAGAAGATTCAAGAGCGTGGGCACGAGAGCAAGTTATGTCGTTGCGGACTGTAAGGGCGAACCACTACCTCAAGACAGAGGTAACGAGCGAGTCCGGTTTCCGACAGGAGGACTCTTTCAGCCACTCGTTCGCCCCTTCCTCTTTCATTCGTTCATCCTCAACCGCTCGTTCAACTCCTCGTTTCGAACCACCACGTACGTGTAAGAGGATCACGAGAGCCACGCGGCCGAGGCTATATATATATAGGACACCACCCTCCGGTCAGCAGAGCGATCAAGACGAGGCTAGTGGAAAGACTTCTCCTGTCACCTGCTGTTACCCTGCCGGAGAGGAAGGTCCTGAGCTGCCTACCTTCCACTGTTACCTACCCTCGCTTGATTTAGCCTCTCGCTCTCACTGGACGTCGGATACCGTTGGGCTGGTTACGTTGCTCCACTTCTACAGGACCACCACCTACTTCAGTTGTGTTTGCCTCTACATCCGTGACAGGTATTTAGAGTGAATCTTCTGTTGTTGCGCCCCTTTCCTGGTTCTCGTTGTCGAGACTATAGTCTTTCATAAGGGACGTAACACGGAAGATTTATTTCTCGTACTGATTGTCCGGAGTAGTGTGCCTTGTTATTGGCGTGTTGCCTTTAGTGGTTCCTGTTTCTTTGAATGTGTCGTGTGTGCACGAATTAATATATTTAAGGAAGCATTCCTAGTGTTTATTGTCCCCCTTGACAGATATTAGCACTTCCTGTGGACCTTTTTATTCTTGATAGGCCGGGAGAGAGTATTGCTCCCCGTTTGCCTTTACAAGTGGCGACCTCGCCAGGATAAGTGCTGTTATCTGCTTGGGTGTTTAAGTCGCCTTAAGCGCGCACTCACTGTCTGTGGCCCGGAAGTGAGTTCCTAGTGACCTAGGATTATTACCCTCTAGTGCTTTTGAGGATTGTTGATTGTTTCTGTTAACACGGCTGTGTTTGCCTGTGTTTTTGCGTACTAGTTACGTTTGTGGCACTTTGCAGGGTGTGTCATTTATTTAATTTTGTTTACTGTTTCCTTGCTTGTAGAGTTGTTCTCTACTGGACTCGAAGGAAGTCAGTTTGTGGTTTGTGGTCTTTATTGTAGTTTGTTATTTTGTTATTGCTTGTGTGCCTTATTTTCTGTGCGACTAAGATGTCTTCTATTCAAGACCTGAAGGAACAAGCTGAGATCTTGGGCCTAAAAGGGGATGATATTGCTAAGTTTGTTCTGCAACAGCAAGCATATCAACGTGAGGAGCGTGCAAGGGAGCGTGAGGAACGTGAGAGGGAACGGCAACGTGAGGAACGTGAGAAGGAACGTGAGAAGGA
>CM035202.1:2077737-2090730 GCA_020233015.1 Callinectes sapidus | reverse complement strand
CCAACTGCTAACTCTATACAGGGGACTCATCCGCCCATGTATGGAGTATGCTTCACATGTTTGGGGAGGCTCCACTCATACAGCTCTTTTGAACAGGGTGGAATCAAAAGCTTTTCGTCTTTTCAACTCCTCTCCTCTGACTGACTGTCCTCAGCCTCTTTCTCATCGCAGCAATGTTGCCTCTCTTGCTCTCTTTTACCGCTATTTTCATGCTAACTGCTCTTCTGATCTCGCTAACTGCGTGCCTCCCCTGCTCCCGCGTCCTCGCTGCACAAGACTTGTTTCTTCCTCTCACCCCTATTCTGTCCACCTCTCTAATGCAAGAGTTAACCATTATTCTCAGTCTTTCTTCCCTTTCTCTGGTAAACTCTGGAACTCTCTGCCTGCCTCTGTATTTCCACCTGCCTATGACTTGAACTGTTTCAAGAGAGAGGTATCAAGACACTTATCCCATTCTTTTGGCACTGAATCCGGACTTTCCAGGGACCGGCACTAAAGTGGGCAATTTTGTTTTTATTTTGTTGCCCTTGTCTGCCTCCCTTCTACATAAAAAAAAAAAAAAAAAAAAAAAAAAATCACTAATTTTTCAGTTATTTTAGCCTCATTCAGTTGCTCTTCAACTATTTTTCTGAAACTTGTACCTTCTCCTTGGGTAGTTCCTTTTTCACTCAATTGTTTTTCTAGTTCCTCCACTTTCTTCTCAAATTGTAACTTATTTCCTTCTTGAAATTCCTTCCATGCTTTTTGTCTTTCTTGTCATTCATTTAAATTGATCACCACTGCTTCTGCGCCTCCTTTCACCTTTTCACTATAAACCTCTTGTTTGTGTGTGTGTGTGTGTGTGTGTGTGTGTGTGTGTGTGTTGCAAGGGACGTTGGTGCTGCACCAACAGCCACTAACAGTCCACAAAAAATAGAAAAAGTCAATATTGTTCATTGACAATCTGTGATTATAAAGGAACATTTACAGAGAGCAGCACCATCGCCTCGCCCCAGAAGATAGTTCTCTTCATTAACCACAGGCTACGGAAATTGAGAAATCACTGAACTGTGGTGAAACACAACATTTTTATAGCTAAAATGTATTTTCTCACTTACCTGTTCCTTCTACCATAGGCAATGAACACATTGTCTCCTTGTGTCTGTCAGTGAGTAAAGTCAACCCCCTCTATTGCGCTTGGCGCTGCGCCTGCCTCTAGCCACCTCCTCTGGTGGACATCCATGCCATCCACTTCTCTAATACATTGAGAAATAGCTCATATGAGGAGCATTGCGTGGGGAGAAAGGGCGGGAGTGTGTAGGAGGAACAGGTAATTGAAAAAATACATTTTAGCTATAAAAATGTTATTTATTTCACATAATACTTGTTCCTTCTACCATAGGCAGATTCCCACACTTAGGCGGTGGGGCAATTCCAAGTAGGGGGTTGAGTATGGGTGATAAAGTCCACAAAGGTTTGCCATCCTTACCAGGAAGGAGCAGAAGTTGCGTAGAGGAGGACGCTGGCCCGTGTTGCCGTAGCGCCTCCCAATCAACCCGTGCCATGACCCTTGAACTGACTCAGAGTGGAGGAGTGTGAGGCATGCAGCAGCAGCAGTCAAGGAATGATGCTACCCGCAGCCACAATGGGTCCCATAGAGAAGACCCCTTCTTGGACCCTGTGGACCAACCTGGGGTAATGCGTGGCGAAGACGGACTGCGTCCTCCAGCAGGCCACCGCATTGACGTCAGGCACTGCCTTATTACTGAGCCACAGTAGAGACATCGCCACACTCCGGACATCATGTGCTTTTATCCAGAGAGAAGGGCCCAGATGGTCAGGGAAGTCCTCGTGGACAGAGCGTATCAACTGCCGGAGGAAATAGGAGATGGCTGCCTTGGAGAGAGGGCACCTGGGGTCCCGGACCGAGAGGAAAAGGTGTCGAGACCGAGACAGAGACCGCGTCCTATGAAGATACCAGCGAAGGGATCGAACTGGACTGAGGAGACGTTCGTCATCATCTGAGCCGACTGCGTCTGAAAGACTCGTCAGAACAAACTCCCTGGGAAGAGGGTTGGTGGGAGTTTCAGTCTTGGCCACAAAGTCCAGAAGGTAAGACAGTACCATGTTGCATCCCTGGAAAGTGACGTGGGCTGATAGAGCTTGTAGTTCACCGACTCTCTTGGCCGTCACCAGAGCCACTAGGAAGAGAGTCTTCTGTGTCAAGAGCCACAGAGAAGACTAGTCCAATGGCTCAAAAGATGCCTCAACAAGATGATGTAGGACCACATCCACATTCCAAGGGGGCACTGTGCGTTCTGGCCTGCGGACCCGTTGACTGCACGCACGGATGACATCCCGTAGGACCGGATCGGTAGAGAGGTCAAAACCTTCCAGGCGGAAGATGCTGTTCAGCATAGCCTTGTAGCCTTTGACCACAGAGAGGGAAAGATGACAGTCCTGGTGCTAATGCAGGAAGAAATCTGCAAACTTCTGACTGGAAGGTGCCGAAGCAGTGTGTCCCTCCCGGTGGCACCATAGTCGGTAGCATCTCCATTTATATTTGTAACTCATAACTGTTGAAGGCCGCCGAGATCCCGCCAGGAGCTTCGCAACTCTTCGGGAATAGTCCTGGTAACGGAGGAGTCGCTGGATAGTTTCCACGCGGTCAGCTGAAGCACGTGGAGACTGATGTGAAAGTGATGGAAGTGGGGCTGCCTCAACAGGTCTGTCCATGTTGGGAGGAGGCGAGGAGTATCGACGGTCGCCTGCAGTAGATCCGGGAACCACTCCTTGCGTGGCCACAACGGCGCAATGAGGATGATGAGCGTCCCCTGCGACGCACGGAGCTTGGAGAGGAGAGGCCTGATCGCTGGAAATGGAGGGAAGGCATAAAGCTCCTGGTGATCCCAAGCGAAGAGGAAGGCCTCCGTCGCGATGGCCATGGGATCGGGGAACGGAGAGACGAATGCCGGATGCCTGAAGTTCTGGCTGGTGCCGAATAGGTCCACGAGGGGCATGCCCCATAGCCACCACAGGGCTCGACAGACCTTGTGGTGGAGAGTCCACTCCGTAGACAGGACCTGAGACCTCCGGCTGAGAGAATCTGCCACCACGTTGCGAGACCCACTGATGAACTGAGTCCTGAGCGAGATGGATTTGCTCTCTGCCCAACGTAACGTCCACTGTGCCTCGTCATTCAGTGCTGCAGAGTGAGTGCCTCACTGATGCGAGAGATATGCCAGGGCAGTGGTGTTGTCTGCACACACTCCCACTGTCTTGCCCTGTAGCAGGTGTTGGAAGTGCAGGAGCGCCAGCCGAACTGCCCGTAACTCTAGAAGATTGATGTGTAGGGTGGATTCCTCCTCCAACCACAGGCCGCCACAGTGTGATGTAGGAGAGAGCAGCCCCAACCCTGGGTGGAGGCATCTGCGTACAGCAGGAAGTCCGGAGACATGTCTCGTAGATCCCTGCCAGCGAGAAGATTGGACTCCAGCGTCCACCATTGTAAGCCTGCAAGGTTGTCGGGAGTCCAGCTGATACGCATCGAGTCGTCTTGCGTCGAGCTGGACCATTGAGAGGGAAGGCGAAACTGTAGGCTCCTCATGCGTAACTGAGCACCCGGGACCAGGTAGAGAAGGGACGCCATGTGACCAAGCAAGGTTAGCCACTCTTTGGCAGTCGGGTGTAGTGAATCCATGAAAGCTTGCAGATGACAGAGAAGGTTGTCCACCCGATTCCGCGTTGGGAAAGCCCTCAAAGGAGGAGTCCGAATGTTGACTCCCAAGAAGACCATCTCCTGAGTCGGGCGCAAGCAAGACTTGGCTGGGTTGATGCAAATCCCTAGCCAGGTATACAGCTGAAGCAGAACCTGGGTAGAGTTGTTCGCCTTTTGATAAGACGGAGCCAGGAGAAGCCAATCGTCTAGATACTGAAGGAGTCGGATGCCCCTCCTGTGTAATTCTGTGGAAACAGGAGCCATGATCCTGGTGAACACCTGAAGAGCTGTAGACAGGCCGAAGCACAGCACACTGAACTGGAGCGCACGTCCCTCCCAACCGAAGCGGAGAAACCGTCGGCTTAGAAGATGGACAGGGACTTGTAGATAAGCATCCTTCAGGTCGACTGACACCATCCAGTCGTGGCGGCGGACAGCCGCCAGAACCGTCCACACAGTCTCCATTCAAAACTTGGTGGTGATGATGTGGTGATTGAGGAAGGAGAGGTCGATGACCGGGTGAAATCCCCCAATCACCTTGGAGACTACACACAGCCAACTGTAGAACCCGGGTGTACGAGGAGCTTCCTCCACGGCATTCTTGTTGAGGAGGGCTGTGACTTCCCCTGCCAAAGCCCTGCCTCACTCGGAATCTGTCGAGTAGGAGGCCAAGTGCCGAGGAAACCAAGACAATGGAGGGTAGGAGTGGAAAGGGATCCTGTATCCTTCTCGAAAAACCTGTAGCACCCAATTCTCCGCCCCTACCTGTAACCTGTAACATCTGTCACCTGTAACATCTGTGGTACCGTCGTGCTGGATACTGGGCGAACAAAGGCTTGGAGGACTCGTTGGCCTGCGTTAACGCCTCGGAGGCTTGCCTCATCAAAAAGTTAATGGTTTGTGCTCAGTTGAAACAAGGAGTGGTGACATGAACTTCACCCTGCTGCATACCAGGGAGCATGGGGGCACAGTCTTGGGGAGCCGTACCACGGGCTTCTGGAAACTTCTCACAAACTAATTCCATCATGGCCGTGTAGGAAGGTGTGGGATCCTGCAGACGGTCTTCCGCACCAGACGAATCATCCTTCCCTTCCCCACGCCATGGGCCGTGGAGGGACGAGTGGCGGAAGGTAAACGAGGGGAGGGAGGCGGTGGTGGGCCGTGCACCGAACCCGTCTCTTGAGAGAGCGAGGGTTGGCTCGTCGATGCCCTAGAGGGTGGAGTCGAGTGGTGGTGGTGACGATGAGCAGCTGAGGGGGGGGTCCAGCGGACGATCTCCCCCTTTGGGTGACGTGGGCGAAGGAGAGGGGTGACGTGGTGCTGCCTCTCGCACCCCACCTCCCTTGGACAGAGTGGCTGGATGCGCTTGATGCTCCGTATCGCCACAAGCAGTCCGACCCTCACCCAGGGGTCTTGGATGGGCTAGCGGGCCAAGCACCTCAGCTAGAACCACATCCGGGTGTCAAGCCGGGGGAAGCGGTGGAGGGCCAGGCGGCACGCTTCCCCCCCCTCGGTCCGGGACCGTTTCGTGAACGACGGGGCGTCCGCCAACGTGGGACGCTTACCCGGTCGAACACTCGATGGTTCATATCCCCGGCTACCTCCCCGTGCCCCCTCGGCTTGCAGTGCCTCTTGCACTCTACTGGGCGCCGCGGGCTTTGGGGAGGTTGGCCTAGAACTAGCCAGACACTGCCTGAGACAACATACTTGCTGGAATATTAGCCAAATTATTCAGACATGCATTTAGCTGAGAAGAAATCATATCTGAAAGCATAGCTTGAAAGTGAGAACCATGGGTCAGTAGGGAGGCAAGCTGGCCCTCCAGGGAGTGTGTGGAGCCCGCCTGGGAAGCAGAGTCCTGGGGGGTGACGGAATCCATAGAAGACAGCGAGTCCACACGTTCCGCCCCCGTAGAAACGTCCCCGACCCCGGCCCGACCAGTAGGGTGGCTCCTAGGGGTGCTAACGCTACCATGCCGTCTGGAACGAGCATAACGGGAACGCCGTCGTTCTCACTTAGCCTGGTAAGAGCTGGTTCTCCCCACAGTAAGAGCGTCCCAGCCTGCACACTCCTCACACCTTGTAGCATCTGAGCATAAACCCCGGCACGTTATACATGCGGTATGCGGGTCGTGGGAGACGCTAGGAAGTACCCTGCTGCAGTCCTGACGGGCACATGTTCTCTTTGCGGCACCGGCAGGGATGGAAGGGGGCAGAGAGGGGGCCGGCAAAGCTACGGACATCACAAGACTGCTGGGTGGGCGTTTCCTGCCCTCACCCCGCACTTCACTTATAGCCGGGGAAGGAGGAGAAGCGGCCTCAGATGAAGACATCTTGGAAGCAAGCTTGAAGAGCGAGATCACCGACAGCAAACACAAAACAGCGTGTGTAACTGCGTTGAGTGTCAGCAGAGAAGTGGATGGCATGGATGTCCACCAGAGGGAGTGGCTAGAGGCAGCGCAGCACCAAGCGCAAAAGAGGGGGTTGACTTTACTCACTGACAGACACAAGGAGACATTGTGTTCATTGCCTATGGTAGAAGGAACAGGTATTATGTGAAATAAATCTTAAACTTGACAAGAAGACCTCGGTGGATTGGAGATCTTACTGTAGTGAAGCAGGCAAGTTTTGGTTTGACGACCAGCAGGACAGCATTGGCAGTGATGGAGTGATAGTGGAGGTTGACAAAATTCTCAGTGAGAAAGGTACATAGGACAGAGGACAACCACTCTCTTAAATACAGTACAGCTTTTTGGTTCCACTGAAAGAGTTAGCAAAAAGAAGTTTGTGGTGCCTTTAGTTTGTCCTGTAGGGGAAAAACATGATTGTGGGACCCCTTTGCCTCTCATAATCCAAAACATTTGGCCACAATCCACCATTGTCAGTGATCAGTGCGCTGCAGACCACAAACTGAATCAACATGGATTTACCCACCACATCATAAACCACTCCAAAAATATCTTGGACCCTGAAAATTCCATGGAACACACACAGAACACTGAATGCTTGTGGTGAACCCCAAAAGAGTAGATAAAGAGACCTGGAATAAGGAAGAACTCCCTGCATACCCAACACTGGACACTGAACACCGTGCACTGTACACAGTACACTGTACACCGCACACTGCACAAGCCACAAGGATGAACACAGTGCTAACACAGTTGTGTAGAAGGATGATGCCGAGGAAAACAGGTCACACTACAATGATGACTGTTACGCCATTACGGTAGGCAGTGCGGTGCAGTGCAGTGAAATGTAAGGTGAATGCCACGGGGTACAACATTACCAAGGGATTGCAGCAGCAGCAGCAGTAACATCAGCAGCAGCAGCAGAAGTAGCAGTAACATCAGCAGCAGCAGCAGCAGCAGCAGCAGCAGTAGTAGTAGTAGTAGTAGTAGTAGTAGTAGTAGTAGTAGTAGTAGTAGTAGTAGTAGTAGCAGTAGTAATAGTAATAGTAAGTATTGAACACCTGCACCATAGAGGGTGGAAGGAAGAAAAATGGAGGACCCTCGTCGAAGAAGGAAAAAATTACAGTGTTATAGGAGTCGCTGAAACTGGATGGCACGACAGAATAGAGTGGAGTGAAGGCGGATGGCACTGCATCGACAAAGGAAGAAAAATTGGTGAAAAGAAAGGAGGAGGAGTTGGGGTGATAGTGAAAGAACAGTGTAGTAGAAGGATGGAGGAAACAAAACTAAGTGATGTAATGGAAAACAGGCTGAACCATAGCAAAGGAGACATAATAAGAGTGAAGGTAACGGATCATAAAGACGTGTGGTGGATAACAGTAGTGTATATGGGTGTAGAAGGACGAGACAATTTTGATAACAATAGGAAATTGTATGAGGCACTGCTAGAAATCAAAGAGAAAGTCGGGAGAGAGAAGTGGTGATCATGGGTGATTTTAATGGTCACACTGGCAACTGAATGAAAAGGTAAACACAAATGGACAAATGATATTGGATTTCATCGAATCCACAGGATGTATAGTGAAAAATTGGGAACTTGAAAACCATGTCACATGGAGAAATAATGGTCATCAATCAGCTATAGACTACATCATAGTAAACAGTGAAGTAGGTAATCTAATAACCACAACGTGGAAAAATGAAGACATAGACATATCAGACCACATCTTGATAGAGATCACATGCAGAAGGAGCAAGATAAAAAATAATGTGTCGAAGGAAGTATGGAGAGAAAAATGGAACTTAAAGAAAGGAAAGTGGATCAAGTACATGTACTGTGAAGAAGTAAATCAAACAATGAACAACGGAAGCGAATGGATGGACCTTCCAATAGACCAACTAGAAAAAAACGATGAAGGAAGCAGCAAATAGAAACATTGGAAAACAGATGTTAAAAAATGGAAAGACTAAACTCAAGGGTTGGTGGGACAAAAAAGTAAAAGCTGCAATAGCAGAAAGGAAGAAAATGAATAGAAAACAGAGATATCTGCTGGCTAGTAAAGTGACACCAAAGGAAAAAGATGGGGAGAGTGAATGGCAGGTGGCCTGGAAACAATACTAAGTACCAAAGAGAACAGCACAAGACATTATTAGGAAAAAAAATATTAAAATGGGAAGAGGAGCAAGCTAAAATAATAAGCAGATTACCACGAGGAGAAAGGGAAAAGGAGGGAGGGAAAAGACTAAGAAGAAATATTGGTGGAGAAAATCCAGCCCAAGAAGTTACATTAACAGTAAAATGGAGAGAATCCAGCGATGAAAAAGTAATTGTGCAAGAAGTGCAGGACTTTTGGAGAAAGGTTATCTGGAAAAACGATAGTACGTCTGGAAAAGTAAAGATTTATAGTGATAGGAACAGCATGAGAAATTTTGAAATAGAAAGTCCAGATATAGACAATGGTGTGAAAGCTTTAAAAACTGGAAAATCAGCTGGGACAGATGGTGTCGTAGGGGAGTTCATAAAGTATGGTGGCAACAGCCTTCAATTATACCTCCAAGAGTTGTTTCAGAAAATCATAGAAAAGGGAGAAGTGCCACAAGACTGGCAAAGAAGTAGGGTTACCCTGTTATTCAAAGGAGGAGGAAAGCCCAGACAAGAAATAGGAAGCTATAGACCCATTGCAGTGATGAACGTTCTATCAAGCCAAAGTGTTTGGATGGGTAATAAACAGAAAACTAGTGACCTGGGCAGAAGAAAACAAAGTACTAGGGGAAGAACAAAGTGGATTTAGAAAAGGTAGAGAAGGACTGGAAAATGTATTGGTAATTAAGGAAATAATGGAAAGAAATATGAAGTGTGGAGAAGAACTGTACCTGACATTTCTGGACATTGAAAAAAGCCTATGACACAGTAGATAGAAGGAGACTATTAGAGTTACTGGAACACCTAGGAGTGGACGAAAAGATAGTACAAGTGTTGAAGAATCTATATACAGATAATATGGTCAAGTTTAGCTTGGGAGACGTGACAGCAAAATGGATGGAAAATAACGTTGGAGTAAGACAAGGGTGTATCATGTCCCCAACCCTCTTCAACCTGTACATTGAAGAATTGATAGTAAGGGTTAGAAAATCAGGCTATGGAGTAAGAATTGGAGGCAAGAAGTTGGGATGCCTTGCCTATGCTGATGACCTAGTATTGATGGCAGAAAGAAAAGAAGAAATGGAAGAGCTACTGAAAATCACAGATAAATATGGAAAAGAATGAACTTAAAATACAGTGCAAGAAAATGCAAAGTAATGGAAATTAACAGTAAGAAAGAAGGACAGTGGGTATTGGGAAACAATATCCTGGAGGTGGTGAATAATTACAACTACCTAGACCTTGAGATCTGCCAGGATGGAGTAGGATGAGAGAAACAAAGAAAAATCAGTGGAAAGGGAAAGCCAGGAAAATGACTGGAATGATCATTAATAGTGGACAGAGAAGTGTAAATAGATATGAAGTGGGAAGAAGTTTATGGAAAGCGATGGCGGTACCGTACTGTCTGTATGGATCGGAAATAACACAGTACAGAGAAGATATTGCTCAACTAGAAAAACCCAAAATATAATAGGAAGGTGGAGTCTTGGAGTCCCAACCAGTACAGCAGTAGAGGCTATAAGGGGAGAAATGGGCTGGAACTCATTCAAAGAAAGGATTGAAAAGGGAAAATTTAATTTCATGAAGAAAATAGAAGGTTTAGAGGAAGAGAGATGGGTCAAGAAAATCCTGATGGAAAGAAATGACAGCTCCAAGTGGATGAAAGAAGTGAAAAGATGGAAAAAGAAGGAGAATGTACAAGAAGGGTGGTGTAGAGTAGGAGTGAAGGAAGTCAAGAAAAAAGTAGAAGAAAATGGTAGAGAGAGGTGGAAACAGGGAGTGGAAGAAAACACTACCCTGAGATGGTACAGAAGAAAAGAAAAACTCGAGGCCCTACACTGGCATACTGGTGACTGGGGAAGTAGACTGCTGGTGAAGGCTGCTACGACTGGAACACTAGTGAAGTGAAGGCCAGAAAAAGAAATGTAGAGGACCAAAATTGTAGTTTTTGTGCTGGCCAAAGAGAAACTGTTGAACATTTTATTGTGGAATGTGGAAAATATGAAAGCCATAGAAAAGACCTCATAAATGTCATAGTGTCAGTGATAGGAGAAGAAGAATGGAACAAAAGGTTGAATGAGGAAGACGGAGGTATTAATACAGCATTAGGCTTATATGAGACCAATGCTCATGACAGAATTATTATAGAGGCAATGAAATGGTTCCTGATGAAGTCGTGGGAGATAAGACAGGGGGAGCAGTGAATATAGGAGAATAATGGTAGGAGAAGTGCTAACAGAGTGTGTCAGTTTCCTTTTCAGCATTTGTTTTCAGGTTGTAATTGGGAACAACAGCGTGGAAGTACTTAGACCTGCTGGGCGATAAGAAGCCATAAAGGTCACAAGAAGAAGAAGAAGAAGAAGAAGAAGAAGAAGAAGAAGAAGAAGAAGAAGGGTATAGCTGTAAGTTTGGCATATAATTGTAGTTTGAAAAATGAAATTTTGTAATAAAAAACTGTAATTATTCGTGTATTGTTTTTAGTTTGTGCACTAAAACATGGCAGTCGCTTCAACCTGATGGGGAGTGCTGTCACAATAGTTTCAAGTGTTGTCAAACAACAACTGTAGTTTCAATTGAGTGGGGAGTGGTGTGTCAATCAAACTACAGGAGGTTCAAGTGACTCCGGGAGTCTCATTCAGGGGGAGTCATGTCATATCAAACGTCCACACCACCGGGTCACCATCCCTGGATTGTGGCAGCAGCCCAGCGAACAACAACACCAACAACTAGTAGTAGTAGTAGTAGCAGTAGTAATAATAGTAGTAGTAGTAGCAGTAGTAGTAGTAGTAGTAGTAGTAGTAGTAGTAGTAGTAGTAGTAGTAGTAGTAGTAGTAAGTAATGCACCAGTCCTCAGTAATGAGGTGGCGGGCAATATGCTAAACTAACAACAACAATAATCAATGTAGAAGCAGCAGGGAATGAGGAGCTGCGACACTATATACTGAATGCTGACTCATCTTGAACAGCAGCAGCAGCAGCAGCAGGAGCAGCAGGAGTCCACTCACTCCCTTCCTTCCAGTCTCCTTCCACATCACCGCCATTGTCACTCACTCACTCACTCAATTTCTAGGAGTCACAGTTGATGAGAATTTAAACTGGAGGGAACATATATCAAATGTATCTTTAACTTTATAAAAAATCACCGGAATTTTATATTGTATTAGAAATAATTTAAGTGTTGAATCAATGTTAACACTTTATTATACTTTATGTTACTCAAAACTAATGTATTGCATATCCATCTGGGGTTGTACTTGGCCATCTTTCTTAAATGTATTAATCAGAAACCAAATATCTATTCTGAGAATGATATTCTATAAGAGAAAATATGAGTCAACTGAGATGATATTTTCTAATCAAAAATTAATGAAATTAAGCAATATTCATAAATACTTGCTTTTACTAGACATTTTTAAATCATTAAAGAATAATTCCAACATTTTTTCTATTCAAGAACATACTCGTGTTACTCGAGGCAACCAGATAAACATGGTTTGTCCTCCTTTTAGAACGACTCTTTTTCAAAATTCAATTATGTGTCTTGGACCGGAAATTTGGAACTCTCTACCAACCTCAATAAAATGTGAAGTCAACTCATTGTCACTAAATAGCTTCAAATTCAGAGTAAAAAAACATCTCCATCTTCAAGAGCAATAATATTTTCTTTGTGTGTTTGTTATTATTCATGTATGTGTACAAAGTTTCCAAGTATACCATACGCTTATATTTGATTGCCATATGGATATAGTTGTTTGTTTCCTGTGTTACATTATTATGTGTGTTACATTATTAAGTTACATTATGATCATCATCATTATTATTATTATAATTATTAGTAGTACTGCATTAGCTATTATTATTAATGTTTTTTTTTGTCGTTGTAATTACATATTTCTTACTGGATTATTATTTCTCTTTGTTTTGTATTTTCTTTTCTCTTTAGAAAAATAGTTTGCATTTACGTATATTATAAGCTATTTGTGTTGTCTTAAATGTTATCTTTGTTTTTTTATTTACGAATTTGACTGAGTTGTAAAAGAAAATGATTGATATCTACAGGTCTGCTTACGAGATTTTATCTCTACAGGCTTTTCTCCATTTTCCTATAATTTAATTTTCATCGGAAATGTATGGACTTATGGAATAAAATATATGAACATGAACTTGAACTTGAACTCACATTGGAGGCGAGACGAGGCTCACTGGCTCAGGCGAGGCGAGGCGAGGCTCACTGGCTCAGGCGAAGCGAGGCGAGGCTCACTGGCTCAGGCGAGGCGAAGCGAGGCGAGGCTCATTGGCTCAGGCGAGGCAAAGCGAGGCGAGGCTCAGTGGCTCAGGCGAGGCGAGGCGAGGCTAACTGGCTCAGGCGAGGCGAGGCGAGGCGAGGCTCACTGGCTCAGGCGAGGCGAGGCGAGGCTCACTGGCTCAGGCGAGGCGAGGCGAGGCGAGGCTCACTGGCTCAGGCGAAGCGAGGCGAGGCTCACTTGCTCAGGCGAAGCGAGGCGAGGCGATTTTCACTGGATCAGGCGAGGCGAGGCGAGGCGAGGCGAGGCTCACTGGCTCAGGCGAGGCGAGGCGAGGCGAGGCTCACTGGCTCAGGCGAGGCGAGGCGAGGCGAGGCTCACTGGCTCAGGCGAAGCGAGGCGAGGCGAGGCTCACTGGCTCAAGCGAGGCGAGGCTCACTGGCTCAGGCGAGGCGAGGCGAGGCGAGGCTCACTGGCTCAGGCGAGGCGAGGCTCAGTGGCT
>CM035202.1:2051090-2063315 GCA_020233015.1 Callinectes sapidus | reverse complement strand
GAGGCGAGGCGAGGAGAGGCTCACTGGCTCAGGCGAGGAAAAGTGAGGCTCACTGGCTTAGGCGAGGCGAAACGAGGATCACTGGATCAAAGGAGGCGAGGCGAGGCTCACTGGCTCAGTCAAAACGAGGTGAGGCTCACTGGCTCAGGCGAGGCGAGGCGAGGCTCACTGGCTCAAGCGAGGCGACGTGAGGCAAGAATCACTGGTTCAGTCGAGGCGAGGCGAGGCTCATTGGCTCAGGCGAGGCGACGCGAGGCGAAGCTCACTGGCTCAGGCGAGGCGAAGCAAGGCTCACTGGCTCAGGCGAGGCGAGGCGAGGCTCACTGGCTCATGCGAGGCGAGGCGACGCTCATTGGCTCAGTCAAGGCGATGCGAGGCTCACTGGCTCAAGCGAGGCGAGGCGAGGCTCACTGGCTCAAACGAGGCGAGGCGAGGCTCACTGGCTCAGGCGAGGCGAGGCGAGGCGAGGCTCACTGGCTCAGGCTAGGCGAGGCGAGGCTCACTGGCTCAGGCGAGGTGAGGCGAGGCGAGGCTCACTGCATCAGGCGAGGCGAGGCAAGGCTAGGCTCACTGGCTCAGGCGAGGCAAAGCAAGGCTCACTGGCTCAGGCGAGGAAAGGCGAGGCTCACTGGCTCAGGCGAGGCGAGGTGAGGCGAGGCTCACTGGCTCAGGCGAGGCGAGGCGAGGCGAAGCGAGGCGAGGCTCACTGGCTCAGGCGAGACGAGGCAAGGCGAGGCTCACTGGCTCAGGCGAGGCGAGGCGAGGCTCACTGGCGCAGTAGAGGCGAGGCGAGGCTCACTGGCTCAGGCGTGGCGAGGCGAGGCTCACTGGCTCAGGCGAGGCGAAGCGAGGCTCACTGCCTCAGGCGAGACGAGGCGAGGCTCACTGGCTCAGTCGAGGCGAGGCGAGGCTCACTGGCTCAAACGAAGCGAGGCAAGGCTCACTGGCTCAAGCGAGGCAAAGCGAAGCTCACTAGCTCAGACGAGGTGAGGCGAGGCTCACTGGCTCAGGCGAAACGAGGGGAGGCTCACTGGCTCAGGCGAGGCGAGGCGAGGCTCACTTGCTCAGGCAAGGCGAAGAAAGGCTCACTGGCTCAGGCGAGGCGAGGCGAGGCGAGGCTCACAGGCTCAAGCGAGGCAAGGCGAGGCTCACTGGCTCAGACGAGGCGAGGCGAGGCTCACTGGCTCAGACGAGGCGAGGCGAAGCTCACTGGCTCAGGCGAGGTGAGGCGAGGCGAGGCTCACTGGCTCAGGCGAAGCGATGCGAGGCTCACTGACTCAGGCGAGGCGAGGCGAGGCTAAGGCTCAGGCGAGGCGAGGCTAGGCTAATTGGCTCAAGCGAGGTGAGGCGAGGCGAGACTCACTGGCTCAGGCGAGGCGAGGCAAGGCTCACTGGCTCAGGCAAGGCGAGGCGAGGCTCACTGGCTCAGGCGAGGTGACGCTCACTGGCTCAGGCGAGGCGAGGCAAGGCTCACTGGCTCAGGTGAGGCGAGACGAGGCTCACTGGCTCAGGCGAGGCGAGGCAATGCTCACTGGCTCAGGCGAGGCGAGGCGAGGCTCACTGGCTCAGGCGAAGCGAGGGGAGAAGAGGCTCACTGGCTCAGGCGAGGCGAGGCGAGGCGAGGCTCACTGGCTAAAGCGAGGCGAGGCTCATTGGCTCAGGCGAGGCGAGGCGAGGCGAGGCTCACTGGCTCAGGCGAGGCGAGGCGAGGTGAGGCTCACTGGCTCAAGCGAGGCGAGGCGATGCTCACTGGCTCAGGCGAGGCGAGGCAAGGCGAGGCTCACTGGCTCAGGCGAGGCGAGGCGAAGCGAGGCTCACTGGCTCAGGCGAGGCGAATCGAGGCTCACTGGCTCAGGCGAGGAAAGACGAGGCTCACTGGCTCAGGCGAGGCGAGGTGAGGCGAGGCTCACTGGCTCAGGCGAGGCAGGGCGAGGCGAAACTCACTGGCTCAGGCGAGGCGAAGCGAGGCTCACTGGCTCAGGCGAGGCGAAGCAAGGCTCACTGGCTCAGGCGAGGCGAGGCGAGGCGAGGCTCACTGGCTCAGGCGAGGCGAGGCGAAACTCACTGGCTCAGGCGAGGCGAGGCAAGGCGAGGCTCACTGGCTCATGCGAGGCGAGGCGAGGCGAGGCTCACTGGCTCAAGCGAGGCGAGGCGAGGCGAGGCTCACTGGCTCAGGCGAGGCAAAGCAAGGCTCACTGGCTCAGGCGAGGAAAGGCGAGGCTCACTGGCTTAGCGAGGGGAGGGGAGGCGAGACTCACTGGCTCAGGCGAGGCAGGTCGAGGCGAGACTCACTGGCTCAGGCGAGAAGAAGCGAGGCTCACTGGCTCAGGCGAGGCGAAGCGAAACTCACTGGCTCAGGCGAGGCTAGGCGAAGCTCACTGGCTAAGGCGAGGCGAGGCGAGGCGAGGCTCACTGGCACATTCGAAGCGAGGCGAGGCTCACTGGCTCATGCGAGGCGAGGCGAGGCTCACAGGCTCAGGCGAGGCGAAGCGAGGCTCACTGGCTCAGGCGAGGCGAGGCGAGGGTCACTGGCTCAGGCGAGGCGAGGCGAGGCGAGGCTCTCTAGCTCAAACGAGGCTAGGCGAGGCTCACTGGCTCAGACGAGGCGAGGCGAGGCTCACTGGCTCAAGCGAGGCGAAGCGAGGCTCACTAGCTCAGGCGAGGTTAGGCGAGGCTCACTGGCTCAGGCGAGGCAAGACTCACTGGCTCAGAACAGGCGAGGCGAGGCGAGGCTCACTGGCTCGAGGCGAGGCGAGGCTCAGGCGAGGCGAGGCTCACTGGCTCAGCGAGGCGAGGCGAGGCGAGGCGAGGCTCACTTGCTCAGACAAGGAGAGGCGAGGCGAGGCTCACTGGCTCAGGCGAGGCGAAGCGAGGCTCACTGGCTCAGGCGACGCGTGGCGAGGCTCACTGGCTCAGGCGAGGCGAGGCGAGGAGAGGCTCACTGGCTCAAACGAGGCGAGGCGAGGCTTACTGGTTCAGGCGAGGCGAGGCGAGGCTCACTGGCTCAGGCGTGGCGAGGCGAGGCT
This sequence comes from Callinectes sapidus, assembly GCA_020233015.1. Lineage (NCBI taxonomy): Eukaryota > Metazoa > Arthropoda > Malacostraca > Decapoda > Portunidae > Callinectes > Callinectes sapidus. The sequence goes on along the minus strand of CM035202.1, from coordinate 2,060,289 downwards.
CACTGGCTCAGGCGAGGCGAGGCGACGCTCACTGGCTCAGGCGAAACGAGGCAAGGATCACTGGCTCACGCGAGGCGAGGCGAGGCGAGGCTCATTGGCTCCGGCGAGGCGAGACGAGGCTCACTTGCTCAGGAGAGGCGAGGCGAGGCTCACTGGCTCAGGCGAGGCGAGGCGAGGCGAGGCTCACTGGCTCAGGCGAGGCGAGGCTCACTGTCTCAGGCGAGGCGAGGCGAGGCTCACTGGCTCAGGCGAGGCGAGGCGAGGCTCACTGGCTCAGTTGTGGCGAGGCGAGGCGAGGCTCAATGGCTCAGGCGAGGCGAGGCGAGGAGAGGCTAACTGGCTAAGGCGAGGCAATGCAAGGCGAGGCTCACTGGCTCAGGCGAGGCGAGGCAAGGCGAGGCGAGGCGAGGCTCTTTTGCTAGGCGAGGCGAGGCTCACTGGCTCAGGCAAGGCGATGCGAGGAAAGGCTCACTGGCTGAGGCTAGGCGAGGCGAGGTGAGGCTCACATGCTCAGGTGAGGCGAGGCGAGGCTCACTGGCTCAGGCGAGGCGAGGCGAAGCGAGGCTCACTGGCTCAGGCGAGATGAGGCAAGGCTCACTGGCTCAGGCGAGACGAGGCAAGGCTCACTGGCTCAGGCGAGGCGAGGCGAGGCTCACTGATTCAGGCGAGGCGAGGCGAAGCTCACTGGCTCAGGCGAGGCGAGGCAAGACTCACAGGCTCAGGTGAGTCGAGGCGAGGTTTACTGGCTCAGGCGAGGCAAGGCGAGGTGAGGCTCACTGGCTCAGGCGAGGCGAGGCGAGGCTCACTGGCTCAGGCGAGGCGAAGCGAGGCTCACTGGCTTAAGCGAGGCGAGGCGAGACTCACTGGCTCAGGCGAAGCGAGGCGAGGATTACTGGCTCAGGCGAGGCGAGAAGAGGCGAGGCTCACTAGTTCAGGCGAGGCAAGGTGAGGCTCACTGGCTCAGGCGAGGCGAGGTGAGGCTCACTGGCTGAGGCGAAGCGAGGCGAGGCTCACTAGCTCAGGCGAGGCGAGGCAAGGCGAGGCTCACTGGCTCAGGCGAGGCGAGGTTAGGCTCACTGGATTAGGCGAGGCGAGGCGAGGCGAGGCGATGCTTACTAGCTCAGGCGAGGCGAGGCAAGGCGAGGCTCACTGGCTCAGGCGAGACGAGGCCAGGCTTACTAGCTCAGGCGAGGCGAGGCGAGGTGAGGCTCACTGGCTCAGACGCGGCGAGGCGAGGCGAGGCTCACTAGCTTAGGCGAGGCGATGCGAGGCGAGGCAAGGCGAGGCTCACAGGCTCAGGCGAGGCGAAGCGAGGCGAGGCGAGGCGAGACTCACTGGCTCAGGCGAAGCGAGGCTAGGCTCACTGGCTCAGGCGAGGCGAGGCAAGGCTCACTGGCTCAGGCGAGGCGAAGCGAGGTTCACTGGCTCAGGCGAAGCGAGGCGCTGCTCATTGGCTCAGGCGAGGCGAGGCGAGGCTCACTGGCTCAGGCAAAGCGAGGCGAGTCGAGGCTCACTGGCTCAGGCGAAGCGAGGCGAGTCGAGGCCGTCTGGCTCAGGCGAGGCGAGGCGAGGCTCACTTGCTCAGGCGAAGCAAGGCGAGTTGAGGCTCACTGGCTACGGTGAGGTGAGTCGAAGCTCACTTGCTCAAACGAGGCGAGGCAAAGCGAGGCTCACTGGCTCAGGCGAGGTGAGGCAAGGCGAGTCGAAGCGAATCGAGGCTAATTGGCTCAGGCGAGGCGAGGCGAGGCTCATTGGCTCAGGCGAGGTGAGGCGAAGCGAGGCTCACTGGATCAGGCGAGGCAAAGCGAGACGAGGCTCACTGGCTCAGGCTAGGCGAGGCAAGGCTCACTGGCTCAGGCGAGGCGATGCGAGGCGAGGCTCACTGGCTCAGGCGATGCGAGGCAAGGCTCACTGGCTGAAGCAAGACGAGGCGAGGCTCACTGGCTCAGGCGAGGCGAGGCGAGGCGAGGCTCAATGGCTCAGGCGATGCAAGGCAAGGCTCACTAGCTCAAGCGAGGCTAGGCGAGGCTCACTGGCTCAGGCGAGGCGAGGCGAGGCTCACTGGCTTAGGAAAAGCGAGGCGAGGCTCACTGGCTCAGGCGAGGCAAGGCGAGGCTCAGTGGCTCAGGCGAGGCGAGGCGAGGCTCACTGCCTCAGGCGAGGCGAGGCAAGGCTCACTGGCTCAGGAGAGGCGAGGCGAGACTCACTGGCTCAGGAGATGCGAGGCGAGGCTCATTGGCTCAGGCGAGGCGAGGCGAGGCTCACTAGCTAAGGCAAGCCGGGGCGAGGCTCACTGGCTCAGGAGAGGCAAAGCGAGGCTCAATGGCTCAGGCGAGGCGAGGCGAGGCTCACTGGCTCACGCGAGGCGAGGCGAGACGAGGCTCACTGGCTCAGGCGAGGTGAGGCGAGGATCACTGGCTCAGGCGAGGCGAAGCAAGGCGAGGCTCACTGGCTCAGGCGAGGCGAGGGGAGGCGAGGCTCACTGGCTCAGGCGAGGCGAGGCGAGGCGAGGCTCACTGGCTCAGGTGAGGCAAGGCGAGGTGAGACGAGGCTCACTGACTCAGGCGAGGCGAGGCGAGGCGAGGCTCACTGGCTCAGGCGGGGCGAGGCGAGGCTCACTGGCTCAGGCGAGACGAGGCGAGGCTCACTGGCTCAGGAGAGGCGAGGCGAGGGTAGGCTCATGGCTCAGGCGAAGCGAGGCGAGGCTCACTGGCTCAGGCGGGGTGAGGCGAGGCGAGGCTATCTGGCTCAGGCGAGGTGAGGCGAGGCTCACTGGCTCGGGCGAGGCGAAGCGAGGCTCACATGCTTAGGCGAGGTGAGGCGAGTCGAGGCTCACTGGATCAGGCGAGGCGAGGCGAGGCGAGGCTCACTGGCTCAGGGGAGGTGAGGCGAGGCTCACTGGCTCAGGCGAGGCGAGGCGAGGGGAAGCTCAATGGCTTAGGCGATGCAAGGCAAGGCTCACTGGCTCATGCGAGACGAGGCAAGGCTCACTGGCTCAGGCGAGGCGAGGCGAAGCGAGGCTCACTGGCTCAGGCGATGCGAGGCAAGGCTCACTAGCTCAGGCGAGATGAGGCGAGGCTCACTGGCTCAGGCGTAGCGAGGCGAGGCTCACTGGCTCAGGCGAGGCGGGGTGAGACTCATTGGCAAAGGCGAGGCGAGGCGAGTCTCACTGGCTCCGGCGAGGCGAGGCAAGGCTCACTGGCTCAGGCGAGGCGAGGCGAGACTCACTGGCTCAGGCGAGGCGAGGCAAGGCGAGGCGAGGCGAGGCGAGGCTCACTAGCTCAGATGAGGCGAGGCAAGGCGAGGCTCACTGGCTCAAGCGAGGCAATGCGAGGCTCATTGGCTCAAGCGAGGCGAGGCAAGGTCACTGGCTCAAGCGAAACGAGTCGAGGCACACTGGCTAAGGCGAGGCGAGGCGAGGCTCACTGGCTCAGGCGAGGCGAGGCGAGACTCACTGGCTCAGGCGTGGCAAGGCGAGGCTCACTGGCTCTGGCGAGGCAAGGCGAGGCTCACTGGCTAGGGGGAGGCGAGGCGAGGCTCACTGGCTCAGGCGAGGCGAGGTGAGGCGAGGCTCACTGGCTCAGGCGAGGCGAGGCGAGGCGAGGCTCACTGGCTCAGGCGAGGCGAGGCGAGGCGAGGCTCACTGGCTCAGGCGAATCGAGTATTGCTGGCTCAGGCAAGGCGAGAAGAGGCGAGGCTCACTGGCTCAGGCGAGGCAAGGCGAGGCAAAGCGAGGCTCACTGACTTAACGAGGCGAGGCGAGGCGAGGCTCACTGGCTCAGGCGAGGCGAGGCTCACTGGATCAGGCGAGGCGAGGCGAGGCTCACTGGCTCAGGCAAAGCGAGGTGAGGCGAGGCTCACTGGCTCAGGCGAAGCGAGGCGAAGGTCACTGGCTCAGGTGAGATGAGGCGAGGCGAGGCTCACTGGCTCAGGCGAGGCGAGGCGAGGCGAGGCTCACTGGCTCAGGCTAGGCGAGGCGAGGCTCACTGGCTCAGGCGAGGTGAGGCGAGGCGAGGCTCACTGCATCAGGCGAGGCGAGGCAAGGCTAGGCTCACTGGCTCAGGCGAGGCAAAGCAAGGCTCACTGGCTCAGGCGAGGAAAGGCGAGGCTCACTGGCTCAGGCGAGGCGAGGTGAGGCGAGGCTCACTGGCTCAGGCGAGGCAGGGCGAGGCGAAACTCACTGGCTCAGGCGAGGCGAAGCGAGGCTCACTGGCTCAGGCGAGGCGAAGCAAGGCTCACTGGCTCAGGCGAGGCGAGGCGAGGCGAGGCTCACTGGCTCAGGCGAGGCGAGGCGAAACTCACTGGCTCAGGCGAGGCGAGGCAAGGCGAGGCTCACTGGCTCATGCGAGGCGAGGCGAGGCGAGGCTCACTGGCTCAAGCGAGGCGAGGCGAGGCGAGGCTCACTGGCTCAGGCGAGGCAAAGCAAGGCTCACTGGCTCAGGCGAGGAAAGGCGAGGCTCACTGGCTTAGCGAGGGGAGGTGAGGCGAGACTCACTGGCTCAGGCGAGGCAGGTCGAGGCGAGACTCACTGGCTCAGGCGAGAAGAAGCGAGGCTCACTGGCTCAGGCGAGGCGAAGCGAAACTCACTGGCTCAGGCGAGGCTAGGCGAAGCTCACTGGCTAAGGCGAGGCGAGGCGAGGCGAGGCTCACTGGCACATTCGAAGCGAGGCGAGGCTCACTGGCTCATGCGAGGCGAGGCGAGGCTCACAGGCTCAGGCGAGGCGAAGCGAGGCTCACTGGCTCAGGCGAGGCGAGGCGAGGGTCACTGGCTCAGGCGAGGCGAGGCGAGGCGAGGCTCTCTAGCTCAAACGAGGCTAGGCGAGGCTCACTGGCTCAGACGAGGCGAGGCGAGGCTCACTGGCTCAAGCGAGGCGAAGCGAGGCTCACTAGCTCAGGCGAGGTTAGGCGAGGCTCACTGGCTCAGGCGAGGCAAGACTCACTGGCTCAGAACAGGCGAGGCGAGGCGAGGCTCACTGGCTCAAACGAGGCGAGGCGAGGCTCACTTGCTCAGACGAGGAGAGGCGAGGCGAGGCTCACTGGCTCAGGCGAGGCGAAGCGAGGCTCACTGGCTCAGGCGACGCGAGGCGAGGCTCACTGGCTCAGGCAAGGCGAGGCGAGGTGAGGCTCACATGCTCAGGCGAGGCGAGGCGAGGCTCACTGGCTCAGGCGAGGCGAGGCGAGGCTCACTGGCTCAGGCGAGGCGAGGCGAGGCGAGGCTCACTGGCTCAGGCGTGGCGAGGCGAGGCTCACTGGCTCAGGCAAGGCGAGGCGAGGCTCACTGGCTCAGGCGAGGCGAGGCGAGGCGAGGCTCACTGGCTCAGGCGAGGTGAGGCGAGGCTCACTGGCTCAGGCGAGGCGAGGCGAGGCCCACTGGCTCAGTCGAGGCGAGGCGAGGCTCACTGGCTCAGGCGAGGAGAGGCGAGGCCCACTGGCTCAGGCGAGGCGAGGCGAAGCGAGCCTCACTGGCTCAGGCGAGGCGAGGCGAGGCGAGGTGAGGCTCACTGGCTCAAGCGAAGCGAGGCGAGGCGAGGCTCACTGGCTCAGGCGAGGCGAGGCGAGGCGAGGCTCACTGGCTCAGGCGAGGCGAGGCGAGGCTCACTGGCTCAGGCGAGGCGAGGCGCGGAGGAGGCGAGGCGACTGGCTCAGGCAAGGCGAGGCGAGGCTCACTGGCTCAGGTGAGGCGAGGCGAGGCGAGGCTCACTGGCTCAGGCGAGGCGAGGCGAGGCGAGGCTCACTGGCTCAGGAGAGGCGAGGCAAGGATCACTGGCTCAGGTGAGGCGAGGCGAGGCGAGGCTCAATGGCTCAGGCGAGGCGAAGCGAGGCTCACTGGCTCAGGAGAGGCGAGGCGAGGCTCACTGGCTCAGTCGAGGCGAGGCGAGGCTCACTGGCTCATGCGAGGCAAGGCGAGGCTCACTGGCTCAGGTGAGGCGAGGCGAAGCTCACTGGCTCATGCGAGGCGAGGCGAGACTCACTGGCTCATTTGAAGCAAGGCGAAACACACTGGCTCAGGCGAGGCGAGGCGAGGCTCACTGGCTCAGGCGAGGCGAGGCAAGCCTCACTGGCTCAGGAGAGGCGAAGCGAAACTCACTGGCTCAGGCTAGGCGAGGGGAGTCTCACTGGCTCAGGCGAGGCGAGGCGAGGCGAGGCTCACTGGCTCAGGCGAGGTGAGGCGAGCCTCACTGGCTCAGGCGAGGCAAGGCAAGGCGAGGCTCACTGGCTCAGTCTAGGCGAGGCGAGGCGAGGCTCACTGGATCAGGCGAGGCGAAGCGAGGCGAGGCTCACTGGCTCAGGCGAGGCAAGGCAAGGCTCACTGGCTCAGGCTAGAGTAATCGAGGCTCACTGGCTCAGGCGAGGCGAGGCGAGGCTCACTGGCTCAGGCTGGGCGACGCAAGGCTCACTGGCTCAGGCGAGGCGAGGCGAGACTCATTGGCTCAGGCGAGGCGAGGCGAGGCTCACTGGCTCAGGCGAGGCGAGGCAAGGCTCACTAGCTCAGGCGAGGCGAGGCGAGACTCACTGTTTCAGGCGAGGCGAGGCGAGGCGAGACGAGGCTCACTAGCTCAAGCGAGGCGAGGCAAGGTGAGGCTCACTGGCTCAGGCAAGGCGAGGTGAGGCTCATTGGCTCAGGCTAGGCGAAGCAAGGCCCACTGGCTCAGGCGAGGCGAGGCGAGGCTCATTGGCTCAGGTGAGGCGAGGCGAGGCGAGGCTCACTATCTCAGGCGAGGCGAGGCAAGGTGAGTCTCACTGGCTCAGGCGAGGCGAGGCGAGGCTCACTGGCTCAGGCGAGGCGAGGCGAGGCTCACTGGCTCAAGCGGATCGAGGCGAGGCGAGGCTCACTGGCTCAGGCGTTGCGAGGCGAGGCGAGGCTCACTGGCTCAGGCGAGGCGAGGCGAGGCGAGGCTCACTTGCTCAGGCGAGGCGAGGCGAGGCGAGGGGAGTCGAGGCTCACTGGCTAAGGCGAGGTCAGTCGAGGCTCACTGGATCAGGCGAGGCGAGTCGAGGCGAGGCTCACTGGCTCAGGCGAGGCGAGGCGAGGCGAGGCTCACTAGCTCAGGCGAGGCGAGGCGAGGCTCACTGGCTCAGTTGTGGCGAGGCGAGGCGAGGATCACTGGCTCAGGCGAGGCGAGGCGAGGCGAGGCTCACCGGCTCAGGCGAGGCGATGCGAGACGAGGCTCACTGGCTCAGGCGAGGCGAGGCAAGGCGAGGTGAGGCGAGGCTCTTTTGCTCAGGCGAGGCTAGGAGAGGCGAGGCTCACTGGCTCAGGCGAGGCGAGGCGAGGCGAGGCTCACTGGCTGGTGCTGGGCGAGGCGAGGCGAGGCTTACTGGCTCAGGCGAGGCGAGGCGAGGCTCACTGGCAAGGCGAGGCGAGGCGAGGCGAGGCTTACTGGCTCATGCGATGCGAGGCAAGGATCACTGGCTCAAGCGAGACGAGGCGAGGTTCACTGGCTCAGGCGAGGCGAGGCGAGGCTCACTGGCTCAGGCGAGGGGAGGCGAGGCTCACTGGCTCAGGCGAGGCGAGGCGAGATTCACTGGCTCAGGCGAGGCGAGGCAATGCTCACTGGCTCAGGTGAGGCGAGGCGAGACTCTTTGTTTCAGGCGAGGCGAGGCTAGGCGAGGCGAGGCAAGGCGAGGTTTACTAGCTCAGGCGAGGCGAGTCAAGGCGAGGCTCACTGGCTCAGGCGAGGCGAGGCGAGGCGAGGCGAGGCGAGGCTCACTGGATCAGGCGATGCGAGGCAAGGCTCACTGGCTCAGGCGAGACGAGGCGAGGCTCATTGGTTCAGGAGAGGCGAGGCGAGGCTCACTGGCTCAGGCGAGTCGAGGCTCGGCTCACTGGCTCAGGTGAGGCGAGGCGAGACTCACTGTTTCAGGCGAGGCGAGGCGAGGCGAGGCGAGGCGAGGTTTACTAGCTCAGGCGAGGCGAGTCAAGGCGAGGCTCACTGGCTCAGGCGAGGCGAGGCGAGAATCATTGGCTCAGGCGAGGCGAAGCAAGACTCACTGGCTCAGGCGAGGCGAGGCGAGACTCATTGGCTCAGGCGAGGCGAGGCGAGGCGAGGCGAAGCGAGGCGAATTCACTGGTTCAGGCAAGGCAAGGCGAGGCTGTCTGGCTAATATGAGGCGAGGCGAGGCTCACTGGCTCAGGCAAGGCGAGGCGAGGCTCACTGGCTCAGGCGAGGCGAGGGGAGGCTCACTGGCTCAGGCGAGGTGAAGCAAGGCTCACTGGCTCAGACGAGGCGAGGCGAGGCTCACTGGCTCAGGCGAAGCGAGGCGAGGCTCACTTGCTCAGTCAAGGGGAGGCGAGGCTCATTGCCTCAGACGGGGCGAGGCGAGATTCACTGGCTCAGGCGAGGCGAGGCGAGTCTCACTGGCTCTGGCGAGTCGAGGCGAGGTTCACTGGCTCAGGCGAGGCTAGGCGAGGCTCACTGGCTCAGGCGTGGCGAGGCGAGGCGAGGGTCATTGGCTCAAACGAGGCGAGGCGAGGCTAACTGGATCAGGCGAGGCGAGGTGAGGCTCACTGGCTCAGGCGAGCCGAGGCGAAGCTCAATGGCTCATGCGAGGCAAGGCGAGGCTCACTGGATCAGGCGAGGCGAGGCGAGGCTCACTGGATCAAGCGAGGCGAGGCGAGGCTCACTGGCTCAGGCGAGGCGAGGCGAGGCTCACTAGCTTAGGCGAGGCAAGGCGAGGCTCACTGGCTCAGGCGAGGCGAGGCTCACTGGCTCAGGTGAGGCGAAGCAAGGCTCACTGGCTCTGGCGAGGCGAGGCGAGGCTCACTTGCTCAGGCGAGGCGAGGCGAGGCTCACTAATTCAGGCGAGGCGAGGCTACGCTCACTGGCTCAGGCGAGGTGAGGCGACGCGATGCTCACTGGCTCAGGCGAGGCGAGGCGAGGCTCACTGGCTCAGGCGAGGCGAGGCGAGGCGAGGCTCACTGGGTCAGGCAAGGCGAGGGGAGGCGAGGCTCACTGGCTCAGGCGAGGCGAGGCGAGGCGAGGCTCACTGGCTCAGGCGAGGCGAGGCGAGTCTCACTGGCTCAGGCGAGGCGAGGCGAAACGAGGCTCACTGGCCCAGGCAAGGCAAGGCGAGGCTCACTGGCTCAGGCGAGGCGAGGCGAGGCTCAATGGCTCAGGCGAGGTGAGGCGAGGTGAGGCTCACTGGATCAGGCGACGCGAGGCGAGGTGAGGCTCACTGGCTCAGGCGAGGCGAGGCG
>CM035202.1:2032666-2043052 GCA_020233015.1 Callinectes sapidus | reverse complement strand
TTTACAGCAGCTACCAGTACAAAGTATTACATCGCAGGGTACTTCTTTACATCAATTATAAATTAAATCCCACTGCACCACTACCTGAATAGTACACTGTAGGTATGCTTTTGATTTACATATTACCCATTTAATTTCAAATAAGAATGGTTTCTGTGCTGATAGGAGAGCAGAAGATGTTATGTACACAATATTGTGCAGTATGTGGTGAATGAATTGATAAAATAATGAATGGTTATTTTTCTGGTGCTGGTTCATACAATATTAACGACTCAAGGTTTTCTGAATGTAGAGTTTTTTTTTCTGCCAGAAATGAGTGTGTCTGTACATATCCCCCCTCTCCCTGACGCATGTTATCCAAGTCTGTAAAGTTACTGTATATATCACACATCCATCCCACTCCTGCTGGTTAGGTTAGATTAGGTTAGGCTAGGTTAGTTCATACACAGGATAGTTCATACACAAGTAAAATGAGCTGGGCAAGAGAATGAAACTATTTCCAAGATTATGCCATGGTTGGTTTTATTGCGATAACCCAAGCATTATTCTCCTTTGGACAGCTGTGATGTTGAACCTGCAGTAAGCTGGGAGTGACATATACCCAGGCAGACTTGGATAAAATGCCTCCCTGACCAGACCTAACCTAGGACATAACCTAGCTTAATGTAACCTGAACTAACTGGAATGTAGTAAACTACCGAGACTTAATCCTTTACATGGCATAACCAGCCAGCAGAACCCCCCATTTCAACTATGCAAGGGGATGACACAGAAGGTGATATAGGCTGTGTGAGAATTTTTGGAGAAAGTATGGTATGCTAAAAGCAGAGAGGATTAGGCCTAGTTACTTTTACTTCATAATTATGTGGCATTGTTTTATGTTTCCTTTTTACTTTACAGCAGTTTCCAATACCAGACAGCTTGAGGAACAACAACAACAAAGGCCAAACATTGCCAAGAATTGGTGTGAAAAATCATAGAAGTATGTGCCATGCTACACAACATATGCAAGGAGAGAAATATTCAAATGCCAGCTGAAGAGGACATCAACATGTTGGAAGACAATGCCCCACAGCCAGTGGAACAGCAACCACAACCACAACCACAACCACAACCTGCTGCTGAACGGGCACTTGAGGGTCTTCAGTACAGAGATGAGTTTGTACACCTTCATTTCAAGTAAGTCTCAACATTTGAAATATTTTGACCCATCATGTTTTGATTATTGTCATATATGTTCATACCACTGTAAATGTATGTATATTTATAGTGTGAATTATATTTTTGGAGATGTATCCCATGGCTATAGTTTCTGATTCTTCAAAAATTTCTTTTTTTTTTTACATCATATCCTTCACATATTTGCCCTATTCTCTAAGAAAATGTACAAGTATTGTAACCTTGATTCTAATTACTACAACTGTTTTTTAACAGAAATGATTAATGAAGTCCCAGAGCCACACTCGTAGACTCTACATCACACTGTAAGTATGGTATGTTTTGTGATGAACAATCCCCATTTGATTAGTCCATTAACCTCAATAACTTTCCTGGAAATAAAACACACACAACCAAAATTTCAAGTGTATTTTGAATAGTATTTAGTCATCGCTATGAATGCCTCACTCCTCCTTTTCTCTGCTTCAATTTTTGCCTCCTGTGCTTTAATTTTTCTCTCCTCTGCTTCTATTTGTTTTTCAAGCAATGTTAATTCAAGTTTCCCTTTTTTTCTCCAGATGTTGTGCCTCCCCCTCATCCACCAACAGCATGGTACTGGAAAGTGTAGGTGGTAGCACTCTCTCCAGTTCCACACTGTCTTCCTGAAGCTTCCTGGAGTGTGGCCCAGGTGGTAACTCACACACCCCAGGCGCAGTGTCCTCTTCCTGGGGCAGCTCGACAGCCTCCAGGTGGGAATTTTCATGGCCTTCCTCTGCTTCTTGACTGCAGCCAATACAGAGGAGGATATTAATATATTTTTGTAAATACACCAGTAAATAACATAGTCTCAGCAAAAGTTGTTTTTAACCCCGTTTACTGTACTTATGAAAATGATCTTGTGTGTATCTGTAAGGGCGAACCACTACCTCAAGACAGAGGTAACGAGCGAGTCCGGTTTCCGACAGGAGGACTCTTTCAGCCCCTCGTTCGCCACTTCCTCTTTCATTCGTTCATCCTCAACCGCTCGTTCAACTCCTTGTTTCGAACCACCACGTACGTGTAAGAGGATCACGAGAGCCACGCGGCCGAGACTATATATATAGGACACCACCCTCCAGTCAGCAGAGCGATCAAGACGAGGCTAGTGGAAAGACTTCTCCTGTCCCCTGCTGTTACCCTGCCGGAGAGGAAGGTCCTGAGCTGCCTACCTTCCACTGTTCCCTACCCTCGCTTGATTTAGCCTCTCGCTCTCACTGGACGTCGGATACCGTTGGGCTGGTTACGTTGCTCCACTTCTACAGGACCACCACCGACTTCAGTTGTGTTTGCCTCTACATCCGTGACAGGTATTTAGAGTGTATCTTCTGTTGTTGCGCCCCTTTCCTGGTTCTCGTTGTCGAGACTATAGTCTTTCATAAGGGACGTAACACGGAAGATTTATTTCTCGTACTGATTGTCCGGAGTAGTGTGCCCTGTTATTGGCGTGTTGCCTGTAGTGGTTCCTGTTTCTTTTATTGTGTCATGTGTGCACGAATTAATATATTTAAGGAAGCATTCCTAGTGTTTATTGTCCCCCTTGACAGCTATTAGCACTTCCTGTGGATCTTTTTATTCTTGATAGGCCGGGAGAGAGTATTGCTCCCCGTTTGCCTTTACAAGTGGCGACCCTGCCAGGATAAGTGCTGTTATCTGCTTGGGTGTTTAAGTCGCCTTAAGCGCGCACTCACTGTCTGTGGCCCGGAAGTGAGTTCCTAGTGACCTAGGATTATTACCCTCTAGTGCTTTTGAGGATTGTTGATTGTTTCTGTTAACACGGCTGTGTTTGCCTGTGTTTTGCGTACTAGTTACGTTTGTGGCACTTTGCAGGGTGTGTCATTTATTTAATTTTGTTTACTGTTTCCTTGCTTGCAGAGTTGTTCTCTACTGGACTTGAAGGAAGTCAGTTTGTGGTTTGTGGTCTTTATTGTAGTTTGTTATTTTGTTATTGCTTGTGTGCCTTATTTTCTGTGCGACTAAGATGTCTTCTATTCAAGACCTGAAGGAACAAGCTGAGATCTTGGGCCTGAAAGGGGATGATATTGCTAAGTTTGTTCTGCAACAGCAAGCATATCAACGTGAGGAGGGTGCAAGGGAACGTGAGGAACGTGAGAAGGAACGTGAGAAGGAGCGTGAGGAACGTGAGAGGGAACGGCAACGTGAGGAACGTGAGAAGGAACGTGAGAAGGAACGTGAGGAACGTGAGAAGGAACGTGAGAAGGAACGTGAGGAACGTGAAAGTGAACATACGATCAAGATAGCCGAAATTCAAGCAAACAAGGAGATTGAGTTGGCTCGTGTTACTGCACCTTCACAGCCCATTTCTGACCCGGTTGTTGATCCGGTAAGTCGTCCTAAGCTTCCCTTGTTGCAGGATGGAGAAGACATCACTTCCTACCTCAACCGCTTCGAGCGAGTTGCTGAGTTACTCAATGTGAGGCAAGATAGTTATGCAGTACGGCTTGGAAGCTTACTTACTGGTAAGGCTGCCGAGTTGGATACTTCTTTGTCCGCTGATGTCACCAAAGACTATGACCTGTTGAGGAAAGCCTTACTCACTGGATTTAACAAGACTCCTGATGGTTACCGTGCTGAGTTCCGGAATGCCAAGATTTCATCCGGGGAAACTTTCCAACAGTTTTCCTCCCATCTGACCAGACTGTTTCAGGCATGGTTGGAAGCTTCCGAAATAGGTAACACTTTTGCTGATTTGAAGGAGTTCATGATACTTGACCAGTTCTTGTCTTCCCTCCATCCAGACTTACGTACTTTCCTCAAGGAACGGCGTCCCACTGCTTTGAAGGACGCCATTAAGCTAGCTGATGACTGGACCTCAGCTCACCCAACGCTTCCTCGCGCTGCAACTACCGGCTTTAGGAAGGCCACTCGACCATCTCAGCTATCTCCTTCCAACAAGGCAACACCAGCTCCTTCGAACTCTGCCAGCGGCCGAAAGGACACTTCCTCGTCCGTGACTTGCCATGGTTGTGGGGAAGTCGGGCACATTCGTCCTCGTTGCCCGAAGAATCCACGCAACTATAAGGAGGGTACGTCTGCCACGCTTCCATATAAGGTAGGATTTTGCCTGTCCGACCGAAGAGTTCCTCATTTCCAAGCCTCTGGTACTGTTAACGGGGCTTGGGTCTCCACAATCATTCGGGACACTGGCTGTTCCTGTGTGATGGTCTCGGAAGAGGTATTACCTGATATTGATACCTCCCACTGCAGGAAAGTCTTTGTGGCCGACTACTTGGGACGAGTAGATACATTTCCTGTAGTGTCCTGCTACCTTCGATGCCCCTATTACGAAGGTTGGACGGACGCCATCAGAGCCCCAATCAAGTTCGCCGGCGTTTTGGTTGGTAACATTGCAGGAGTTAGAAATCCTAATAGTTTGCATTCCTCAGCTGATGCCAGAGATGTCTCCTCCCCCATGGACTCTGCTATTTCACGTCCGGCTCAGACTGTTTTGCCATCACCAACAACTTCCTGTGCTGACACCTCTTCTCCGGTACCAGAACTCCATCCTGTGTGTGCCGTCCAGACCAGAGCTGGTAAGATGAAGCGTGTTCACCCCTTAGCTCTGCCAGCTCTACAGCATCTCTCTGTGACTCCTGATGACTTCAGTCGCCTTCAGGCCTCCTGTGACACTCTCTCTGCTGCTAGAGCTAAAGCCGCCTCGGGAGAAGCTGACAAAATGAGGAACGGGTCTACCTACCAATTCGTCATGGTTGACGGCCTCCTTTACCGTAAATGTTTAACCTCTGATCGGCCGGATAAGGTAGGCAAGACAACATTGGGTGCTCCCCGTGACTGTCGTCCTATTATCCTCTCTGTTGCTCATGAGAGCCCCTTGGCTGGCCACTTCTCCCACAGGAAAACTGAACTGAAGGTCGCAGAACAGTTCTACTGGCCTGGTATGGGAACGGATATCAGAGCCTTCTGCCGTTCCTGTGACAAGTGCCAACGCTTTTCAGCTAAAGGACGTGTACGACCAGTCCCCCTGCATCCCATGCCTATCATCACGCAACCGTTTGCACGTGTTGCCATCGACTTGGTGGGACCACTTTCTCCTGCTTCATCTGATGGTCACAGGTACATCCTCACCCTTATTGATTTTGCTACGGGTTTTCCAGATGCTGTACCCCTAAAGGACATAGACTCCATATCTGTAGCTGAAGCCTTACTTACTGTCTGACCATGGGACTCAATTTACCTCTAACCTGATGAGTAAACTGCACAAACTTCTGGGTGTGAAACCCATCTTCAATGGAAGGATCGAGAGACTGGACGGACCTCTGAAAGCTGTTCTACATAAGTTATGTGCCGAGAAGCCCCGCGAGTGGTGTAGGTATCTTATATCCACCTTATTTGCCCTCAGAGAACTTCCGAGTGACCGGACTGGGTTTTCAGCCTTTGAACTGCTGTATGGCCCGTTCAGTTCGAGGTCCACTCTCCGTTCTGCGAGATCTGTGGGAAGATTGCACCTCCAGGAGGACGAACGGACCAGCTTCCAGTATGTCATCGAGTTGCAGGAGAAGCTGGCCGAATGTTCTCAGATGGCTGCATAACATGCTGACGTTAGCAGTTCCCGGTACAAGACTTACTTCGATCTCAAGTCACAAGACCGACAATTCAAGCCGGGTGATGAGGTGCTGGTACTCTTGCCTAGCGATACCAGTAAGCTGCTCATCACCTGGAACGGCCCCTATAAGGTACTGGAGAGGCGGGGTAAGGTTGACTATCTCATTGAGGATCCTCGGGGACCTAGACTCTACCATGCAAATTTATTGAAGAAGTATCACCGCAGGGCTCACGGGCAGCGGGCGGAAGTACTGGATGAAACACCTACTCTGGAAGAACTTACCGCTCCCGGGGACGAGACGGTGACTGTCATCCAGGAAGGTGATACTAACTCTGCGCCTGATTTACAGCTGCCCTTGACGCCAGATGGTATACTTCACCCTGCCTCAACTGACATCCCTGAAATTGGAGAACTCCACTGGGACCAGCAATTCCATCTTCAAGAACTTATGGACAGCTATCAGGATGTTTTCTCCAACAATCCAGGTTGTACCTCCACCCTTACCCATGACATCACTTTAATCACTACCGACAGGGTGCAAGCGAAGATGTATCCAGTGCCGATCCATCTCAAACCTGCCTTCGAGAAGGAGGTCGAAACTTTCTTCCAACAAGGGATCATCCAACGGTCTTCCTCTCCTCATAGTTCACCTGTCGTCATGGTAAGGAAAACTGATGGTTCTTTTCGCATGGCCATAAACTATCGTCAACTGAATTCCATCACCGTCTTCCATGCTGAGCCTACTTGCAGCATGGAAGAAGATCTTCACAAGTTCTCTGGCGCTAAGTACTTCAGCGAACTAGACCTCTGCAACGCTTACTATCAGATACCTCTGTCAGACCGTGCTAAAGCTTTGACTGCCTTTCCCACTCACTTAGGTCTGATGGAGTTCTGCAGGATGCCTTTTGGACTTGTTACTGCTTGCGCCACGTACATCCGCCTGATGAGACTTGTGTTGGCTGGACTGCCCAACGTGTGCTTCTACTTCGACAACATCTTCGTGTTCTCTGCATGCTGGGACGAACATCTTGAGGCTCTACGCCGCCTCTTTGAGCGACTACGGGATCACCACCTGACCGTCAAGCCTTCGAAGTGTCGGTTTGGAGTTACTTCCATACAGTACCTCGGATTCGTTCTAGACGGAACATCTTTACGACCCCAGCATAGCAAGATTGAAGCGATAACTAAGTTATCTCCACCTACCAACAAGAAACTGCTAAGAACTTTCCTTGGTCTAGTTTCCTTTTACAGATTGTTTATTCCGCAGGCGTCTGACTACACTGGCCCATTGTCCGACCTGCTAAGGAAGACTAGTCCGGAATCTCTTCCCTGGAATGAAGATCTGTTGGAGCGATTCTACCATCTGAAGGCCCCACTATCTTCACAACCTGTACTGAAATTGCCTGATCCCCACGAGACCTTCGTCCTACGGACTGATGCTTCCCTTCATGGTCTGGGAGCTGTCCTGCTGCAGTACCAGGATGAATGTCCACATCCAGTTGCCTATGCCAGTAGGAAACTCCTTGACAGGGAGAAGAGGTACGCCACAATCGAACGAGAGTGTCTCGCCATTATTTTTTCCATCTCTAGGTTTGATTTTTACCTTCGAGGTAAAGAATTTATTTTAGAAGTTGACCACAAGCCTCTTTTGTATTTAGCCACCTTTAAGGGGAAAAATGATAGATTGCTTCGTTGGGCTTTGGCCCTTCAGACTTACAAGTTTCGGGTTGTACATATTGCTGGCAAAGACAACTTGGGTGCTGACCTCTTGAGTCGGTCTTCTAACTAAGTTATGTTTTGTTCCTTTTTGTTTTTATGTATATAAGTATGTGTTATTAATGCTTAATCTACTCCAGTAGATTCTTGTTCCGGGGGTGGTGTAAGGGCGAACCACTACCTCAAGACAGAGGTAACGAGCGAGTCCGGTTTCGGACAGGAGGACTCTTTCAGCCACTCGTTCGCAACTTCCTCTTTCATTCGTTCATCCTCAACCGCTCGTTCAACTCCTCGTTTCGAACCACCACGTACGTGTAATAGGATCACGAGAGCCACGCGGCCGAGGCTATATATATAGGACACCACCCTCCAGTCAGCAGAGCGATCAAGACGAGGCTAGTGGAAAGACTTCTCCTGGCACCTGCTGTTACCCTGCCGTAGAGGAAGGTCCTGAGCTGCCTACCTTCCACTGTTACCTACCCTCGCTTGATTTAGCCTCTCGCTCTCACTGGACGTCGGATACCGTTGGGCTGGTTACGTTGCTCCACTTCTACAGGACCACCACCTACTTCAGTTGTGTTTGCCTCTACATCCGTGACAGGTATTTAGAGTGAATCTTATGTTGTTGCGCCCCTTTTCTGGTTCTCGTTGTCGAGACTATAGTCTTTCATAAGGGACGTAACACGGAAGATTTATTTCTCGTACTGATTGTCCGGAGTAGTGTGCCTTGTTATTGGCGTGTTGCCTTTAGTGGTTCCTGTTTCTTTGAATGTGTCGTGTGTGCACGAATTAATATCTTTAAGGAAGCATTCCTAGTGTTTATTGTCCCCCTTGACAGATATTAGCACTTCCTGTGGACCTTTTTATTCTTGATAGGCCGGGAGAGAGTATTGCTCCCCGTTTGCCTTTACAGTATCATACCAAGAGAAATGGTCATGCAGCCCATCTTTCAGATAAGGATATCTTCTTATGCATTGAGTGAATACCAAGTCCAATCTACAAATCCAGTTTATGTTGCTGACCTATACTTAGGCTAGGTTTGATTACCACACTTAAAACATACTGGAATAATGGCTGATTTCAATCTAGACTAACACTGGGAGACAAAGTATAATAGGCCCTCTGCAGAGCCACCACCTGTACCATAATAATATAAAATATAATCTTGTGGTCAAAAACTACCACTGTATTTGATTAACAGAGGTTTCTATCAGGAACATGCATTTTTTCCCTTCCTACTTCAATGTCATGAATAAAACCATAATCAGATGAGTTATCTTACAATTACCAGTATCTGTAATATAATTCACTGATTCTTAATATTCTATCATAAAATCATTTACCTTGAATGACTGAATGCTTCTGTAGGCCTACATAAAAAATATGTCTAAGCTCAACAAAATTCTAGCCTTTATACTGTTTGGTATTTCTAATCAAAGCTAACCTAACTAGTAATTGACAATACTAGACATTAAATAAATCTATATATTTACCACCCCTAACGGTAACTTGGATGTAGGATGACTGAAAACATTTCTAAGAGTACGTCTATCAGGGTGGGTGCACAGGATGACCATTTTCTCCAGAAAAAGCAAAATTCTTACCTGTTTTATTAGTTGCCTCGTTGTACCGAGAAATTTTCGTCCTAGACATCCGTACTGACGTCACAGTCAGGGGGAACAGAACGGAGATTAAGTACGCTTTCAAAATGTACCTTGAATTCTTCATCGCTGGCCGATACCTCTTCTCCATGTATGGAGACATCAAAATTACCTTGCCAGTCGATGACTCGCCACCCCCGAGCATCATCCTTGTCATGAAACAGTCTCTCCCATTTACCTAAATAGTTATTACTAATTTGATCGTTCTCATCACACCCACTCAATACAGCACAACAATGCAACTCATTAGATACTATAGTCGCCAATCCACGTACATCATCGTCTTCTCCAACATCTATGCTTTAATCAGCAAAAACAGTCTCGAAAAGCTGTCTAGTCATATTTTGAAAGCGTACAGGTCTCCTCGACTGCTTACAGTGCGTATCGGACACAAAGCAGTTTAACAAATCTTCTGCCCTCCTAAGCACATGATTGAGGTTTACACCAGTACAACATAAATTATAGGAAGGAAAATTGGGGGATGGTCCGGTGGAAGACTACTCTCTTGTAACACTTGGAGGTCAGTAAAAGATCTTGACATATTCGATGATGCCACACACGATATCAACATGTGAAGAACGTTGGAGAGAGAGAGATGAATTTTAGGAGGGTAGGGACTTAGACGTTATAGCCTAGATAAATATTGAACACCCAAGGCAAACCCCCTCTCGACCTTGGCTTCCTTGTTGCCGCATGCGCAGTAGATACTAGTGACGTCAATATATCCTTTGATTGAAGACTGCTGGTTACGCCGAATACCTTACCTGTCTACGCAAGATGGCTAAACAGATGTTTGCCCTCAGAGGCATGCAGGTGAATAATCTCTTGACGGTGTCCTGACGGATGAGGATAAAAGTGGGAACGCGTGGGCAGCGATGGATGCTGGCTGGCTACATGGAAGGTACGCACTGCAGGTTGGGACGGCGCGACGCAGCTAGCCACCGATGCCGAACCCATACTGTTAACAGTACCGGACAAGACATTACGCAACGGCCTCCTAGACCTTGCCAACCAACTTAAGGAAAAAAATGAACCATACAAGAAAATATACATAAAGAAAGACGTTCATCCATCAGTACGGAGGGAATGGCGAAGGCTTCGAGAAGCAGAGAGGAGGAAAAGGACCGACCAGACAATGGAGGATGCGTAATTCACGTCGACACGCGAGAAAGAAAACTCTCCAGGGATAACTGTGTTATTGATAGTTGGAAGCCTCAGCCTTTTTTCTAA
>CM035202.1:2019658-2032646 GCA_020233015.1 Callinectes sapidus | reverse complement strand
CTGGACTGCCCAACTTGTGCTTCTACTTCGACAACATCTTCGTGTTCTCTACATGCTGGGACGAACATCTTGAGGCTCTACGCCGCGTCTTTGAGCGACTACGGGATCACCACCTGACCGTCAAGCCTTCGAAGTGTCGGTTTGGAGTTACTTCCATCCAGTACCTCGGATTCGTTCTAGACGGAACATCTTTACGACCCCAGCATAGCAATATTGAAGCGATAACTAAGTTATCTCCACCTACCAACAAGAAACTGCTAAGAACTTTCCTTGGTCTAGTTTCCTTTTCCAAATTGTTTATTCCGCAGGCGTCTGACTACACTGGCCCATTGTCCGACCTGCTAAGGAAGACTAGTCCGGAACCTCTTCCCTGGAATGAAGATCTGTTGGAGCGATTCTACCATCTGAAGGCCGCACTATCTTCACAAACTGTACTGAAATTGCCTGATCCCCACGAGACCTTCGTCCTACGGACTGATGCTTCCCTTCATGGTCTGGGAGCTGTCCTGCTGCAGTACCAGGATGAATGTCCACATCCAATTGCCTATGCCAGTAGGAAACTCCTTGACAGGGAGAAGAGGTACTCCACAATCGAACGAGAGTGTCTCGCCATTATACAATCGAACGAGAGTGTCTCGCCATTATTTTTTCCATCTCTAGGTTTGATTTTTACCTTCGAGGTAAAGAATTTATTTTTGAAGTTGACCACAAGCCTCTTTTGTATTTAGCCACCTTTAAGGGGAAAAATGATAGATTGCTTCGTTGGGCTTTGGCCCTTCAGACTTACAAGTTTCGGGTTGTACATATTGCTGGCAAAGACACCTTGGGTGCTGACCTCTTGAGTCGGTCTTCTAACTAAGTTATGTTTTGTTCCTTTTTGTTTTTATGTGTATAAGTATGTGTTAGTAATGCTTAATCTACTCCAGTAGATTCTTGTTCCGGGGGTGGTGTAAGGGCGAACCAATACCTCAAGACAGAGGTAACGAGCGAGTCCGGTTTCCGACAGGAGGACTCTTTCAGCCACTCGTTCGCCACTTCCTCTTTCATTCGTTCATCCTCAACCGCTCGTTCAACTCCTCGTTTCGAACCACCACGTACGTGTAAGAGGATCACGAGAGCCACGCGGCCGAGGCTATATATATATAGGACACCACCCTCCGGTCAGCAGAGCGATCAAGACGAGGCTAGTGGAAAGACTTCTCCTGTCACCTGCTGTTACCCTGCCGGAGAGGAAGGTCCTGAGCTGCCTACCTTCCACTGTTACCTACCCTCGCTTGATTTAGCCTCTCGCTCTCACTGGACATCGGATACCGTTGGGCTGGTTACGTTGCTCCACTTCTACAGGACCACCACCTACTTCAGTTGTGTTTGCCTCTACATCCGTGACAGGTATTTAGAGTGAATCTTATGTTGTTGCGCCCCTTTTCTGGTTCTCGTTGTCGAGACTATAGTCTTTCATAAGGGACGTAACACGGAAGATTTATTTCTCGTACTGATTGTCCGGAGTAGTGTGCCTTGTTATTGGCGTGTTGCCTTTAGTGGTTCCTGTTTCTTTTATTGTGTCCTGTGTGCACGAATTAATATATTTAAGGAAGCATTCCTAGTGTTTATTGTCCCCCTTGACAGATATTAGAACTTCCTGTGGACCTTTTTATTCTTGATAGGCCGGGAGAGAGTATTGCTCCCCGTTTGCCTTTACACGGACATAGATGCAACATCCAGCTTTGAACGAAAATGAGAATAGAGAAAGTAGGAGAAAACAGAAAAGGGGTTACTGTCGGTTGCCTCAGACACTTGTGTTTCAGTGAGGAAAAGAAGATGAGGTTTAGTGGAGGAGAGGTGGTGTTCTACAAATTGAAAATTAGATCGAAGACCGCTAATGTTGCAAAAGTTGATAGAGGAAAATGTGAGGAGGGTGTCAAGACACTTAGGGTCGATTCTAGAAGCGCAGTCTGACCTGGGGACATTTATGGTCCCCTCCCCAGAAGGGACTCCGAGACTGGTGTAGGAGTCGCCAAATTTAATTAAAATTTTGAGTGAAGGATGTGTGTGTAACAAGGTGTATCTTAAACCTCCCTGGGAGTAATTATCGTTTAGGCAGGTGTCTACTACTATCTATAGACACGTGACTGGGGAGTCACGTTTCTATAGATACATTAAACTCCCACAATGCCCCATTGTAAACAGTCCACAAGAGGAAGAGGAAGAAGACTGAGGTAAACCGCTCTGAGGACTTAGAATTTCGCCACGGTGTGCTGATTTTCAAAGTGTAATTGTGAGCTTCATGGAGTCGACCGCCAACTTTACTTGATACGACCATTAACTAGGGTATGTAGACTATTCATAACTCGATAATTAAAGAGATCGGTAAGAAGCATATATCTATCTATCTATCTATGTATTTATCTATCTATCTATATACCTATATATCTATATCTATATCTATCTATCTATCTATCTATCTATCTATCTATCTATCTATCTATCTATCTATCTATCTATCTATATATCTATATATCTATATATATATATATATATATATATATATATAATAGATATAGATATATTATATATATATATATATATATATAGATATATATATATACACACACACACACACACACACACACACACACACACACACACACACACACACACACACACACAACAACAACAACAACAATATAATTCGGTTTAGAAGTGTAGGAAGTACCCTACATTTGATGAGTTGGTAATTACAGGCGTGGGACGGCACAGGCTGAGAAATCATCGGGAAAAACAACATCCAAACTCTCACACTCAAGATAAATGGCCAGACCATAGCCGCTAAAACTGCCAGATTTGTAGGCAGACGTGGATAAGATCAACGAATGGAAAAACAAATGGCAAATGCAATTTAAAATTAACAAATGCAAGGTGTTCAGTCTAAAATCCACAAAACAGGTATACGATAAACAATCAAGTTCTGTTAAGTTCGGAATATGAAAAAGATTTAGGAGTTAAATTTAGCTCTGATCTTTGTATGAGAGAACAATGTATTAAGGCTTGAAATAAAGCATGTAGGGTACTCGGTTACATCTTTACAAGTGTTAAAAGCAGAAGTCATGAAGTTATATTAAAGCTATATTTGACGCTGGCTAGACCACATTCAGACTATGTGGTACAGTTCTGCTCGTCCCACATTATAGTAAGGATATAAATTTACTAAAATCAGTGCAAAGAAGTATATCTGAAAGGATACAAGGGTTGATAAATTTTCCATACGAAGCGAGATTAAAGGCATTGAATATACATTCCTTAGAGAGACGTAGGTTAAGAAAGGACATGATAGCAGTTTTTAAGTGGTATAGGGTTTACAACAAAGAGAAAATTTCCAAGGTTCTTAGAGTCAATGATAAGGATAGAACCAGAAATAACGGGTTGAAGCTGGAGAAATTTAGGTTTAGGAAAGAGAGAGAGAGAGAGAGAGAGAGAGAGAGAGAGAGAGAGAGAGAGAGAGAGAGAGAGAGAGAGAGAGAGAGATTGGTTTTCAAGTAGTGTAGTTGATGAGTGGAACAGACTGAATAATCATATTGCTAGCTCAGACAAAGAGGAGTTAAAAAAAAAGATTAGACAAGTTTAAGGAATAGGAAAATAGTTGAAACTAGGCAGACTGGAGGAGAGGGAAAGGTAATGACGAAGGTAAATTATGTAGAGAAGGATACGGCGACAAGGTCAGTACTCGAAATAAAATACATTCAACAATGCTGCTAGTAACAATGGAGGAGAAGGAGAGGGAATGACGAAGGTAAGTTATGTAGAGAAGGACACGGTCAGTAAAAATCTACCTTCGTATGCAGTAGATACAGTACATGAGTCCTCATCACGAGAAACTGTGATGGGAAGATTGAGGAAAGGAATCCATATTTATCCTTAACCAGTGGGGGAAAGGGCATCAAATAAGCAACACTATCAAAAGAGCTGCAATCAGCAACTATATATAATTCACGATACTTGAAAAAATAAAAATAACAGTGGTAATTGACTTTTTGTGCAAACACAAGCAATGTCCGTTTTTCGAGCTTTCTCAATGGCCAGATCCATGCAAAAGTTCCCCACAACGCTGCCAAAGCCGTTATTTCCATCCACCAGCGCTGAGGAGGCAGACTCATGCACAATGCTTGGAGTTGCGCGCCCGTTAGTGACACCATGGCGCAGTTCAGCCACGTAGAGATCTGCCACAATGTCGATATCAATTGAGCTTGCCGTTTATTATGGAAAAAATTATATACTGTTGTATTTCAGAAGCTATTTTGTCAAAGACGATATTGTATGTCATTTACGTAAAGCAGGGAGTCAGGCAAGACGTGGAAGTGAGGGGAATGAACAGAAGAAGATAGGATAAATAATGAACAGGGCATGAATTCCAAACTCTTGAAATTGCTAGCTAACATTCTGAGCAGCTTCTACAATCGACCTCGTAAGTTTGACATTTTACCTATCCTTTGAAAACCGTGACTATAGTGTCCATGGACGTCAGCAGCTACCATGACCTCAGCGTGGGCCGCTGCTGCCTCCCGTGAGGCACCGGCCGCCATCAGGCAATCCACGATGAAGCGTGTTACTTCATCCACGGCAAACTTGAAGGACAGACAAACAAATGGATCCAGAGAGAGAGAGAGAGAGAGAGAGAGAGAGAGAGAGAGAGAGAGAGAGAGAGAGAGAGAGAGAGAGAGAGAGACGAGAGACGAGAGAGACCGCGTGGTTATACAGGTGAGGAATGATTTCTCTCTCTCTCTCTCTCTCTCTCTCTCTCTCTCTCTCTCTCTCTCTCTCTCTCTCTCTCTCTCTCTCTCTCTCTCTCTCTCTCTCTCTCTCATTACTAATATGTGCCATAAAGAAACAGAACATTAAGACAGGTCAAACAGTTATTGTAACATCCACGTCGTAACTGAATAAAATAATAACAATAGTTATAGTTATTATAGTTATTATATAATAGTTATTATAGTTAGGTAGTATTTATTGTGGATTTGTCTCCATCATTGTTAAAATCATTAAGCCTTGATTTAGTAACTATGTAATTATGTAATAGATTGTTACCCGGATTATTATATTACAGTACCCTAGGTGCTGCACTCTAGCGGAAAAAACCGTTTTGGTAGGGGAATGACTGAAAGCCGGCAGTCTCTCCGTGATATTCCAGCCGTACACTTCCACACCTGTTTGTAATTTAGACTCCTTGACTATACATGTGGATTACTATTACCCTATACCTCTGGACTACATGTGGTTTATATCTGTGTACTCTACCTGTAAGAAAGCCAGAGTTTGTTGGACCATAAGTTATAGTAAAACACCCAGAAGGGAATGTGTGTCAGTAACTTGGCTTGTACCAAGAAAATATCCTAATAGTCTAACACCCCAGAGTGGGTGTAATAGTCCAACAAACTTCTCGTGTAGTCTACTCAAGAGGATCAACGCTACAATGAGTGACACACAGGAAGAAGACGCCGCCGCGCTTGGTGTTACTGAAAGTGAGAGTGTTCTTGAGGCCATGATATCCCAAGCTAGGAGGAAATGTGGTACCATTAAAGGAATTCTCACACGACACATGCATACCTGGTGATTCAAAGAATGCAGTGCAAGTGAGAGAAAAATTAAGTGTTTTGACAGAAACTATGGAAAGGCTTGAGGATGCTCAGGCAGAGCTCCTAAGTTTACTTTTGGACGAGAAACACTTTTGTGAGTTAGAATACACAGCCGATGTTTTGTGTCGGGCAATGGATTTAAAGGAAGGAATATATGACTGGTTGGCCCAATATGAAGATGATGGGACTCAAGAAGAACCAAGGCATCGACTAATGTCTTGGAAATATGCACCTCCTTACACTACTTGCAAGTAGAAAACGCCACTTTAGAAGCAGAACTTAAGGAAATAACAAAGCGGAGACAACAGCAACAGCTTGCGTTACGAAACTTAGGCTCAAGATAGAGAAGCATAAGTTAATTGAAGAAGAGAAGAAATTAAAAGCAGAACTTGACTCCTACAAAGGTCTTATACGTGTGCCAGATACTGACGGACAAGGTCATCCAAGAGCTATTAATGGACAGCAACAGTCTCATGCAACTAGTGGAGTACCACAACCACTAAGTACACCAAAAGGAGTACAGAAACCACCCATGAGAGTATCACGGGAGCCTTCTCGTGTTTCTGAAGAATCTTCTACACGAGATGAATCAGTAACGACAGCTTCCGTCCTTGCTGATACACTCAAGCAAGTGTTGGATACTTCAAGAGACCAACAGCGTGCTTTTGTGCAATCTCTACACGTACCGAGAGGAGAGCCCCAGCCATTTGATGGAGACGAGCTTGAATACTGGCCATTTATTAGATAATTTAAAGACAAAATAGATCGCCTTTCGCTTTCTGCAGCTCAGAAGCTTGTGTATTTGAAACAGTACTGCAGAGGAAAGGCAGCACAGGCACTTAAAAGTACCTCTTACTTGAATCCAGATGAAGGCTACAAAGCTGCATTAGAAATCCTTGGAGAGAGATTTGGAAACCCTTATAACATCACATGTAAATGGGTGAAGAAAGTTGTAAATAGACCTGAAGTTAAAATAGCTGCTGACCTTAGAAATTATGGTGATAAAATAATTTGCTGTGTTGAATCCCTTAAGGAAATGAACTCTCTTAGTTGGCTGGAAAATGGTGACATGCTAGCAATTGTAGAAAACCTACTTTATCATCTCAAGACAAGGTGGATTAAGGCCAATCAAGTACAAGAGAGGGGTGGAGATAACAGACCTTGTCAAGTTTATTAGTGATGCTGCTGAGGAGTCATCAGATTCTGTATTTGGAAGCTTGGTCAACAAAGCACAAAAGGACAAGGGAAAGAATTATCAAAACAAATACCAGAAGAGACAAGTTGGGAGCTTCACTGCAAAGGCATCTATAATGAAGGACAAATTAACGGCAATAACTGGAAATAAAAGAGAAACCGCAGGAAAGTGTCCCTGTTGCGGCCAAGGACGCTACTTAACGAGCTGTACACAGTTTAAAGCGATGAGGATCAAGGGCCGTAGAGACTTTGTGATGACTAAACTGTTTTGCATATGGACATTTAGGCAAGGACAGACTGTGAGCTCAAGCACAACACTTATCTGTGAAGGTACTCCTCCACCGCCACTGGTACCTACAGTGACGGAAACACCTATAGTCACTGCTACACCACCTGAAAATACCTCTGAAAATTGTAGGGTGGGCAATTATGCCAGTTGTCAAGGTGGAAAGCTGGCATTACCCATAGTTCCATGCACAGATACAAATGCAATCATCGACACCTATGCCCAGGCACTAATGCAACCTACTGCACAAAGGAGTTGTGTTACAAGTCAGGAGCCACAGGAGTGACCCGTCGTATGAAACTCACCACTATTGCTCAAACTCGGATGCCTGTAGAGTCCAATGTGATCACTTTTTGTGTCTGACATTTATGATAGTCAAGAACCTTATTGTCTATCGGAAGTGACTGTCAGGCTGACTTTAAATATAGATCTCTCAGATTTGTCCACTCGTATTGAACTTCAGAAGTGGCGACATCTGAACCATTTGGAATTAGCTGAGCTAGACATGAATAAAGTTCACTTACTTCTAGGACAAGTCTGTGTAGACCTGCTGATGCCTGGTGAAGTGAAGAAGGGACGTCCTAGTGAACCTTTTGCTGTACATACACCACTAGGATGGGTAATCAGTGGTCCAATTGATCCCTTCAAATCTACTGTTAAGACTTCACATTTTGTGCACAATATGCCTGTTTTAGAGAGAGACCTGAATAAGTTGTAGGAACTTGAATGAGTGAACTCAGAAGTACCCGGAATGTCTCAAAGTGAACTGAAAACCCTGGAAACCTGGGATAATGGAAAAACAGTGCTAGAAAATCACTACCTATTGCCAATTGCATTCAAGATTGAAGGACATTACCTGCCAGACAACAGCAGTATGACAGAAAAGCGTTTACAAATACTTAGTAAATGATTAAACAAAGAAGACCATCTAAAAGAAAAAATACACAGAGGAGATACATAAGCTTCACAAAAAAAAAAAGGCTAAGCTGAAGGACTTGAACAGAGTTGACGGCAAAGTTTGGTATTTGCCACACCATCCTGTTCACAACCCTAGGAAACCTGACAAAACCAGGATGGTCTTTGATTGTGCTGCCAAGTTTGGAGGGTGCTCATTAAATGACCATGCGTGCCAAGGACCGGATCTTGCTAACAAGTTAATAGGTGTCCTATTAAAAGGTTCAGGGAAGGAGACATTGCTTTCATGGCTGATATTGAAGCAATGTTTCACCAAATTAAAGTTACCCCAGATAACAGGGACGTGCTACGTTTCCTATGGTTTAAGGATGATGATACCAGAAAATCTTTGTCAGCTTACCGGATAACTTCTCATTTGTTTGGTGGAGTTTGGAGTCCTAGCTGCGCAAATTACGTAAACCAGCAAGTCACCAAGAACTTTCAGGAAACACCCAGAAATTGTACTTAACACCATAATGTATATTTTTTTGTTGATGACTGTTTAAAAGCTGTGAATAATTGCAATATTTCTTGTACACCAACTGACTCGGCTTTTGTCGTTGAGAGGTTTTCATCTAACCAAATTTGTTTCAAACTCACCAGAGTTGATGAACAGCATACTAAGGCGGAGTAGGGTGGATCATTCACCACTCTAAACAACAACGTGGACGTACTACCGACAGAGCGTGCTCTGGGCATGTTGTGGCACATTGCATCTGATAGCCTTGGGTTAGATGTTCAGATAAGAAACAACCCCGGGATCAAAAGTGGAATTTTGAGCACATTGAGCACAGTCTACAATCATTTAGGACTTGCAAGCCCATTAATGTTATCAGCCAGAAGACTTTTCAACAACTGTGTAGAGAAGAAAAAGGATGGGATGAAAGTTTGCCCAGAGTTAGTTTATTATTGACCACATGAAATTTACAGTAATCATTACAGAAGACACAAAATGGGTATTGGTCCAACACAATTATGACAGTATCCGGTACGTTCCTTAAATAAAATATCTGCTGTCAGCATCAGAGCATAACATAACAACTGGTTAAAACAAACCCAACTGAATGAATTCATTAAATAAATTTATGTAAATCAACTCAAATAAAGTACGTAAAACCATTGTAACTTAACAAGTAAAAAAAGTTAAAAAAAAGCTCATACAATAAAACTTTAAGAGATAAAATCCATAAAATACTCTATTTAAAACTCAAGTGTAATGATAAAGGTAATAACGTTAAAAGAACCTTGAACAACAAGTAAAATGCAATATCTACACGAGAAAATCAATATACAACTCTATCTAAAAAAAGGTAAATGAGAAACAGGAGACAGTAAAGTAAGGATGCAAATTCTAAAAAGGAAAGACTGCTAATTTCTAGGTATTGCTTAGTGATCATATACAGACAGGATCAAACAAATGATATGACAAGCTTCAGTATCGTTAAACGGGCCATCAAATATTTCTCTGATAGAAGTGAAGTTATATTCATCTCTGATATGCTGAGCAACATGAAGTTCTGTCTGTATGTGTCCGCACTCACACAACCATTCCTTCAGCGGCAGCCGTCCTCGGCCCCTCCTATTCCACCTTCTGACTTCCACCGCCAGGGAATGGGCAGAGATATGGAACTCTGTGAAGCACACACGCTCATGTTCACAAATAGTATGCCTTGAAACATAAATGCTATGCACGGACGAACTAGGGCTAATTTCTCTATAAGCCGTCTTCCTCGATGTCTGCGAGGCCATAATTTCATCTCTCGCGTTATCCTTCCCTAACTGTATATCATTAACATTTCCCTGCAGCAACCCTAATGCATACGATCTAGTGCTATATCTTGCGTTCATTGCTAGGTTCATCACAAACTTTAATGGATCATCAGCCATATTGCCTCTCTCTTACCACATTTTCCTGAAAAAATTGCGTTGTCTACTTTTGACGAAGCATTCTACTGGTAGATAACCTCACTCTGCATAACATAACTTGTTACAGGTGCCTCTGACACTCAACAGACTTTTAAGAGCCCAGTTGTACCAGCAGAAACGATACTTACTTCCAGTGAGGTCTAAAGCATTAGATCAACCTGTCTTCTACAAACAACTTTTACCCAAACCTACATGTACCTTACTGCACAGAAAACATTCTCTTGAAATTTAGAATTAGGTATGGTGGCTCTTACACTAGCCTCCGGGTTCCGCTTCGGGGAAAAGGGCCATGAAATGTCTCCCACATCGGGTTGATCTACCGATTGGCATTAATTTCTGTGACATTTATAGTTTTAGATCTGTTTTAATCTGTAGAATACCATTCTTCACTAAACCTTTCATTCTTTTCCTCACTTAAGCACAGGTGTCTGAGACAATTGAAAGTAGTCCCTTTCCTATTTCCTCTTACTTTCTCTATACTCATTTCCATTCCAAATCTGGATGTTGTATTTATATCTTCAGCGACTTGTTACCTCTTTGAACGTTTCCCTTTGTGTCTAAAGCCCTGTCCAGACGAGGGGCAGCTGCCCACAGTGCAAACACTGTTACCAGATATCATACTGCTTCAACTGTTTTGATGGTGAGAGCGATCATGACGTCAGAAGCAAGAAAACCACGGGCAAATCATCCAGTTGCCCTTGCCCGCTACACAACGCTATTCCTTTACTCCCACTAGTTCTTGCTGTATCCCATATTGTCCTAGTTTCAGTCCGGTTGTGCTATCGGCCGCTGTCTCCCTGTCAGTGCCCGGTCTGCTATGCGTGCCTTGTAGTGACAAAAACACTCCACTAATTGTTAGACCTGATAACTCCGCTAAACAAGTGAGGAATATACAATCAGCGGGTAGTGCCCGGAGGGCAACTGCCCCTGGTGTGGACACAAGTTCGCCCGCCAGTCTCTGCCCGGTGAACGGAATAGGGACTGTGAAACACAGGAACATCTGGTAGCACTGTTTGTTACCAGATCTGTTTCCTTCGTTTCTGTGCTTATGACGTCATGCCGCTGCTTAGTATGATATGGTAACAGTGTTTACACGGTGGGCAGCTGCCCCTCGACTGGACGGGGATTAACAACTTGGAGGGGAAATCACAGCCTGCCCTTTAAAGACAGCTCTCATCCATCACACAAAATTACATGGACCTAAAACACACACACCATTCTTAATATTAAAAATTAAATAGGCGACTCCTACATCAGTCTCGGAGTTCCATTCTGGAGATGGGGCCATAAATGTCCCAGGGTAGGACTGCTCTTGCGGTATCGACCCTAAATATCTTGACATCGCACTCTCTCTTCAATACTTTCAATAACATTTGCGGCCATAGATCTAACTTTCAATCTGTAGAACACCACCTCTTCTTTACTAAACCTAATCTTTTCTCCTCACCGAAAGGTGTCTAAGGCAATCGAGAGTAGTTCCTTTTGTGTTCCTACCTATTCTCTCCTCTCTATCCTCATTTTCGTTCCAAAGCTGGATGCTGCGTTTATGTGCCCAAAGACTTGACTTTCTCTCATGTCCACACTCTTAAATCTGCCGAGTTTTTCTCAATTTGGCTACGACTTCAAAGTCACTCTCTAACTAGATTGAATTGTACTATATACCTTTCACCAAAGTTCTCCATCTACTAGAAATTTTTTGATTAGTTAATTAAAAAATAGAACAGATTCTGACTTTCTTTTTGCAGAGGTCTCCATTCTTGGAGACTTTCATATCCACCACCAGCTTTGGGTTTCCGTTCCCTTCATTGACCATCCTGGTGAACTAGCAAAAAAATTGCTCTCCTCCATGACTCAATTTTCTAGTCCTAGACTAACTGATGCAATACTCTCCCCGTATTTCTTGGAGATACAGCCAACATTTTTTTTGCATCTTTTTCTAACTTCTAAACCTTCCCCTTCTCTTTTCTTCTCTTTTGGACTTCTCCAATCATTATCTCGTATTTGTAACTTTTCAATCTCTCAAATCTTTCCTCAGAATCCCTTAGGGCGGAGGTATTTCTGGTATTTTCCTTTTGCTAGTTGGGGAAACTGAAGAGGTACTATGTTGATTCTTACTGGAATACCTACTATTTCCATACCAAAGACCTGTCTCTGTGTAATGAACACACATTAGAAATGATAGTGTCTGAAGTGTGTGAAGGCATACATTTCTTACTCTTTTTATTGACCTAAACTTTATAAACTTAGGCTTAACATGGGTTATTCACATGCTACACATGATAGAAAAGTGAATCACAAAAGGTAATTGAGCCTCCTATCACCTGAATATCATGCGCTTTAAGTTTCTGCATGAAATCCTGCCAAGGCTGCTCTCTAACTATCAAGAAAGTGAAAATATTTAAAGATACATCTCCCCACAAGACTTTCGGCACTGCTAGAAAATATCTAATAACTTTGTTTCTTCATCTTTCTCTCTTATGTCAACCTGATGGCACCACTGTCTTCTCATCTACTTTTAAAGAGGAACCCTTTGCTCAAACCTTTGCTAAATTTCTACCTTGGATGATCCAAGGCATGTTCCTCCCTCTCCTTCACCCTCTGACAACTTCATGCTCCCTATTGGAAACTCTTACAACGGCGTTTTCATTGCTCTTGCTGATCTAAATTCCCGGAAGGCTTATTGACTTAATAGTGCTCTTCCTACTGTTTTCCGAAACTGTGCCCTCGTGTTTATATCTCTAATCAATTTTTTTTTTTTAACAATGCCTATCAACATCTACTTTCCCTTCATGTTGGAAGTTTGCCTACATCCAACTTTAAGCAGTTCCGTGTCAGGACAAACAGCTAGTGTGAATAGGGTCTTAGATTCCTTGAAATTCGAACGAGTATATTCATGAATAATGTTTGAGGTAAGTTCAGCAGAAATCCTTTTTTTATGTAGGAAGGGGAAGCCGGTCAAGGGCAACAAAAATAACAGCAAATAAAAAGTCCACTAATT
>CM035202.1:1954026-1976067 GCA_020233015.1 Callinectes sapidus | reverse complement strand
ATATATTTGTATATTATATATATATATATATATATATATATATATATATATATATATATATATATATATATATATATATATATATATATATATATATATCTATATATATATATATCTATATATATATATATATATATATATATATATATATATATATATATATATATATTTTAGCTTGTTGTGTAAATGTCCCTATAGACCAGGGGTTCTTAACCTTTTGATGATTCCTAACCCCCGATGGATTGCCCAATATGGTCCCATACCCCCCTTCACTTGACTGTCGAAATAATGATCATCATTCGTATTATTTGCCAGTGTCTTCCAAATATGTCAGTAGCTTGAATTTACTGTACTTTAGATATGGATAGCTAGGATTAGAACATGAAATTAAATCCTAAGCACTGATATCTTTATCATATTTTTTATTGAATGCAAAATAAAAATGGAGTCACGGTACCGTTCAAGGGATTATCAAACACAATACAAATAACACTGCTCTCAATACAATAAAAAAGTTTATAAAAGTTAAGGGTGGCACTTAAGTCTGGTTTTAAAATATAAAATGACAGTTTTAGTTAATAATCTAACATCCTACTCAAGTGTTAATGTGATTAAATAAAATAAATATCAGTACCCAGAGATCGAGTCCCATACCCCCAGCATTTGGTTCCCATATCCCCAAGGGGTATGGATACCCCCGGTTAAGAACCCCTGCTCTAGACAATCCGATATTCTTTCCATATGTCATCAACTTTCGTTTTGTTCCTTTAATTCTACCACTTTGTGTTGTGCTTGTTTTGTTGTAGGAATGGCTGAAGTTCATATTGCAATTTATTTTTAATATTCATATTTCAAATGACAATAAGAATTACAAATTTGTTTCCAATGTCAATATCTCAACCTACAAATAATGTTGCTTTTGAAGTTTAATATTACCACATTATTGCCATACTATAAGATAAATTAGTCAGTCACTCAATCATTGTAGTAGGTCCTTCGCAACCTCACTATTTCGACAAAAACTCGTGCATTGGAGCAGAGTCGGTGTGTGTGTGTGTGTGTGTGTGTGTGTGTGTGTGTATAATTCACTGTCGAGGTCGCCTGCTGGTCACCCAGCCAGCTTTTCCCTACGGAGCGAGCTCAGAGCTCATAGACCGATCTTCGGGTAGGATTGAAACCACATCACACACTACACACACGAGGCCAAAACCCCTCGAGTTACATCCCGTACCTACTTGCTGCTGTGTGGGTGAACAGGGGCTAGAATCTAGATACGCATTAAAAGGCTTGCCCATTTGCCTCGCCGCGCCCGTGACTCTAACCCGGGCCCTCTCGGCTGTGAGCCGAGCGTGCTAACCACTACTCTACGTGGTGTGTGTGTGTGTGTGTGTGTGTGATAATGAAACTTACCTCCATGGGAAATTCCCGTGGCATAAAAGTGGTTGTCTCGTAGCTCTGTAAACATTTGAAGGAACTGTTTGAGAGCAGAGTGTAGGTCGTAGCCTACTGCCAAATCGCTTCTTGCATATCCTTCTTCTGCCTCAGTGAAACTGAATCCTGTATAAGTGTTCAAAGTAAAAAGATGGAGTATCATCATATTTAGGAAAATAAGAATGTTTTGTATCAAATTGAGAAGACTAATAATTGAGTTGAATTAGTTTAATACTTTTGAAATAATGATGATATCAATAATGACAACACTATTACAATAATAATGAAATAATGATACACAGAAGGGAGAGATAGTAGATACCAGTACCTGCCGAAACGATAATTACTCCCAATAAAACCCAAGGATTTTGTTCAGGTGTCCCGTGAATTTATCATTAAAGACAGTGTAATCACACCGAACGTTTCCTTTTGTGTGTCAGGACACAAGGATTTGTAACACCTAGCCAAAATTCTCCAATAACTCTTTCTTCTTTATTTCACCCTGATGACACAAAAGCTATCCATTCTATTTCTCGTTACAAGAGGTTTCACTACTTGCTGCGTTCGAGCCTGTAGTTTCGCTACCACTTTCGAATCCACTCAGTGGATTCACTTCCTAAACTTTTGATTTTTCATTGAATCATCATTGTCATATAAGTAAGTAGTTTGCTCTTGTATATACACTTGACCATTATTGGTCGAATGAAATGCTATTTTCATTGACGACAAACATTTTGAAAGCTCTTTTTATTTAAGAAGGGGGAAGCTAGTCAAAGGAAACAAAACTAATGAAAAATAAATAAATAAAAAAACCCACTAAATTACCAGTCCTCTAAAAGAAAAATAGGGTTAGCCGGAAGTCAGGGACAAATGTCCTGAAACCTGCCTCTTTAACAGAGTCTAGTCATAAGAATACACAGGCAGGTAGGGAGTTCCAAAGTTTATCAGAGAAGGGAACGAATGACTAGGAATACTGGTTAACTTAAGGAGTTGGACAGAATAAGGATGAGAAAATGAAAAAAGTCTTACCTAAGAGAAGCAAGCTGGCCAAGGTTTTTTTTTTTTTTTTTTTTTTTTTGTAAAAATCATGTGTAGCCTGAACCAGTGAGTGAAAAAGGTTGTCAGGGGAAAGAAAGTCAAATGTGGGCATGAGACGAGAGATGAACGTAATGTACGTGGGACAGTACTTAGGAGGAATGGAGATACGGGTGCGGTGGTGATGGGGTGCAGCAGCAGCAGGGAGAGAGTACTGCAGACTGAGGGCAACATGATCAGAGAGCTGGCCAAGGGTAACAAAATGTCCCGCTGGCCAAGGGTAACAAAAATAGCGAAAATGGAAAATCCACTAATTGCCAATACCCTTAAAGGTCAAAAGAGTTAGCCGAAAGTCAAGGACAAATGTCTTGAAACCTAACTCTCAAATATATTCAAATCATAGGAAGTTGGAAATAAAGAAGCAGGTAGGGAGTTCCAGAGTTTACCAGCGAAAGGAATGAATGATTGGGACTACTGGTTAACTCTTGCGTTAGGGAGTTTGACGGAATAGAGGTGAGAGGAAGAAGAAAGTCTTGTGCGGTGGGGCCGCAGTAGGGGAAAAAGCATGAATTTAGATAGATAGAAAGAGATGCAACATTCTGGTGAAGAGAGAGAGGCTTTAGAGAGTCAGTCAGAGGAGAAGAGTTGATGAGACGAAGAGCTTTTAATTCCACCCTATGTAATAAGTATGCGCCGCCACGGTGCAGTGGCTAGCGCGTCTGGCTATGAATCCGTGGGCCCGAGTTCGATCCCGGACGAGGACGGCGTGGACCTCACCCAGGTTTTCATCCTTCACTGGTCGATAAATGGGTACCTAGGGCAACCTAGGGAAGGTAAACTGTGGAAACCCGGATTTCATGCTGGCCCCATGTCCCGGGGTAAGGGATTATTCCACCACAGGCTCAAAGGCCAAGGAGACGGGAGATGAGCGCCCGCAGCCACGCGCTGATACAGCGTAAGCCCCCCACTTTACCTTTACTATGTAATAAGGCTTTGTGAGTGGAACATCCATTCATGCAAAGAGTACTCCATACATGGACAGACAAGACCCTTGTACAGAGTTAGCAGTTGGGGGAGATGAGAAAAGCTGGCGGTGACACCTCAGAACGCCTAACTTCAGAAAAGCTGATTTAGTGAGGGATGAGGTATGAGATTTCAAGTTTAAATTTTGAATAAAGGAGAGACTGAGGACATTCATTGTATAAGAGGGGAAAAGCTGGGTGTCATTAAAAAAGAGGAGACAGTTGTATGGAAAGTTGTGTTGAGTTGTTAGATGGAGAAATTGGGTTTTTGAGGCATTGGGCATTACCACGTTTTCTCTGCCCCAATTAGAAATCTTACAGACATCAAAAGCCAGGCGTTCTGTGGTATCCCTGCGTGAATTGTAAACTTCTTGAATTACTGGTCGTCTCTGAAACGACGTGGAAAAGTGTACAATGGTACCATCAGATTAGGAATGGATAGGACAAGAAGTTTGGTTTAGGAGATCATTAATGAAAAATAAGAAAAAAAACTAAGTAATAGGACAGAATCCTAAGGAACACCTCCGTTGATAGATTTAGGAGAAGATCAGTGGCCGTCTACGACAGCTAAAATAGAACGGTCGGAGAGGAAAATTGAGATAAAGTTGAAGAGAGAAGAATATAAACCATATGAAGGCAGTTCTGAGATAAAAAGTTTGTACTAGACTCAATCCAAAGCTTTTTTTTATATATCTAAGGCAACAGCAAAAGTTTTACCACAATTTCTAAAAGAGGATGACCAAGACTCCGTGAGAAAAGACAGAAGGTCACCTGTGGAGCGACCTTGACGGAAGCCATAATAAAAACCAAATAAAAGATAGTGAGATGACAGACGTTTGAGAATCTTCCTATTGAGGAAAGATAAAAAAAAAAGATAAATAAACAAGTAGGAGATTAAAGCTATAGGGTGGTAGTTTGAGGGATTAGAACGGTCTTTTTTAGGGACAGAGTAAATGTAGGCAAGCCTCCAGCAATAGGGAAAGGTAAAAGTCAACAGACAGAGTTGAAAGAGCTTTGCCCACTCAAGATGCAAACACGGAAGCACAGTTTTGTGTGTTTTTGGAGGGATATATTGTTTCAGTCCAGAAATACCCTTGAAAGGGACCATTTGTTCATCAACACGCAAATGTTCCAGCATTGGTATTTTCCTGAATGAATTTCTGAGATGATCAACTAGATGCCTTACTATCCATATCTTATCCGTGGAATTTTTTTACAGTATTATCACCTAAATGAAATTTGGATATGATTTTTTCCATAGAACAGTAAAGATGTGAAATATGAGGACGGGCCACATGCATAAATATTATAAAGAATATATTAAGAATACGAACATTTCCTAACCCTATGTTTTCAGTCAGTTAAGCTCACATGCCTGAAGAGACGTGTGTCCCCTTTGGATAAATTCATAATATATGAATTATTTTCATGATCAAATTCTTTTTTGATCATGTAGTCAGGACTCATGCACTTACTAAGCAATCATGATTTTTTTTATAAGTGAATTCCTTAATTGATGTGGCATCCATAATCACTTGAAAGTAGAAAAAACGGCACGGCGTGACACGCGTCTTATTGCTATGAAACTTTTGTTGACACTGGCTGGTGATGGGAGAAATTTGCCTCTTACTACTAGCGATTGCATTTCATAGAGTGCCAAAAATGCCCTCACCGGCGTAGGAAAAAACCTGGTCCGTTCCTTACCTAGTACAGTATAATGCAAACTAAAATATTTGCATCTAATGTTTAGCTAAAGCAGTTTCTATTTTATGGGTTCTATATCGTTTACGCCAGTATTTCGCACTCCCCTGCTAACTCTGTACAGGAGACTAATTTGTTAATATATGGAGTATTCTTCACATATACGTATGTTCATACGGCTCTTATTGACAGGGTGGAATTAAAAACTTTTAGTGTTATTTATTATAACTTCTTTTAGTGTCATTAACTAACTCATTGCTATAATGTTACGCATCTCGCTAACTGTACGCAGCCCCATTGCAAGAAACTTTTTTCTCTCCCATACTCCTTTTCTGTCCAGCCTTTTTTTTTTCCAAGAGTTAATCTGTATTTTGAATGATAAATATCTTTCTCTGGTAAATTCTGGTACTTAATGCTTGCTTATTATTTTAACTTTCGTATGACGGAGTCTTTCAAGACAGCTTTTAAGACACTTATCCTATGTTTTAAATCAGCCCTTCTTATTCTATGGGAAGCAGGAGTCGTATTAACAAATATTTTTAAAGTTTATCTTATGGTTAATGTTATTTCTTTAAGAGATCATAGCCTGTCTTTTGTCTAGTTGTGTCAAGAGTTACAGTATGAAATGGTGTAGCAGCATGAGAGTAAAATCTTGTATTTCTTAATTTTAAGTTATCATGGCAATCTGGGGAGAGCGTATCAGTTATAAATGTTCACACCCGCCCTGATTGCTTGTAATAATGACACGTTTCCCCACACACTGGTCCTTCAGCTTGGCGTAGTAGTTAGAGTTAGTTACAATAGGCCATAAAACACTAGAAACATCATTTAACTCACATGCATTCTTTATCTTCTCAATCTTGCTGTGCTGGTAACCCCAGATACCTTCACTTACTGTGTGTCCCCAAAATTGAACTTTCCGTTGAATGAACTCGCAATTGGATGGTTTTATGGTCATGTTGTAATGCTAGAAACGTTGCAAAACTGCTTCCAAGTTCTGCATGAGCTCCTCAAATGTACTCGAGTGGACGAGAACGTCGTCAACAAAAACTTCTACCCCGTTGATGTCGTGCAGCACCTGTCGCACGACACGATTAAAAACAGCAGGTGAATTAGTGAGGCCGAAGGGAAGGCCCTTAAAATGATAAAGGCCATTTGGTGTTGCAATGGCCGTGATCAGTCTGCTCTTTTTATCTGAGGGAATCTGGAAAAATCTTTTGTTAAATCCATCTTCGAGAAAAGCTTGGACTGGGAGATTCGGGCGAATATTCCTTGTTGGTCAAATATCGGTTCAGCCTCCGTCCTGGTCACTGCATTGACTTTACGAAAGTCTTCGCAGATGTGTACACTGCCATCCTTTTTCCGTACCACCGTCATAGGACTACAAAAAGGAGACTTAGTCTTTTCGATGATACTACTTGCCTCCATGTTATCCACCTCCTTTTGACTGCATCAAGAAGACGAATTGGAACTGGATACGGCTTCACCT
This sequence comes from Callinectes sapidus, assembly GCA_020233015.1. Lineage (NCBI taxonomy): Eukaryota > Metazoa > Arthropoda > Malacostraca > Decapoda > Portunidae > Callinectes > Callinectes sapidus. Next base: position 1,969,389 of record CM035202.1, on the reverse strand, counting down.
GCACTGGCGTAGGACTTGTTAGGTTGATGCGATGACAATTCACCTTAGTGATCCCAGGCTTGTCGGAGAAAACCCCCGAGTACTTCTTCATCATGACCTTGACTTGATCCTTCTGCCCCTGATTAATGTCTGGTGACACCTCAACATTTTCCCAGGTTTCTTCTCTAGATACCTCCATGGTGTGTGGGTTGAAATCATCATTTCCCTCCGGAATAATAACAGCTGCGCCGATCATAATGTTTTCTTGAAAGAATTGAACTCTGACGACTTCTAAACACTCTCATTGTTCATGTCGTCCTTGCCCAGGAGCGATTCCCATGCGTGACAGTGCAGTACATGAGATTTGGGGCGCGTAGTATTTCTTTAGCATTTTAATGTGGAATCTCTTTTGGTCGGATCCGACCTGTATTAGAGAATTTTGGTCCTTTACCCTTTTGACAACATCATATGGACCCTTCCATTGGGCTAGCAGCTTGTTATGAGCTGTGGGAAGCAACAGCAGGCACTTGTCTCCCTCACTCAGTATCCTAAGCTTGGTTTTTTTATCATAGTATGATCTCTGTGCTTCTTTTGCCTTCAATAACTCGTGCTTAGGTACTTTGCTCGTTTCTTGCAACCGATTGGCAAGATCCAGAACGTAGGCATAGGTAGTCGTCACTGTAGGATCAGCTTCCTCATCATTCCAAAGTTCCCTTAGAACTTGCAAAGGCCCCCGGACTGACCTACCGTATACTAGTTCGAAAGGCGAAAACTGAATAGAAGCTTGTACTTTACGATAAGCAAAAAGTAGAAGAGCTATGAATCGTGGCCACTCCTTTGGCTGCTCTGCTGCCATCCTCTTCAACATCTTCTTTAACGTGTCCTTAAAACGCTCACAGAGTCCGTTACACATTGGGTGGTATGGAGTAGTTATAATTTCTTTCACTGAAAATAAGCGCAGAAATTCCTCCATCATAGCGGAAGTAAACAGACAAAACTTACTTGGGAATGCCGACACGGCAGAAGATTTCCATCATGGCCTCTGTGACGGTAATAGTTTCTATGTTGCGAAGGGGAACTGCTTCTGGCCATCTGGTTGCAAAATCGATAAAACTTAATATAAACTTTGAACCATCACTTGTCCTTGGAATGATAGGGCCCACAATATCTACAGCTATTCTCTCGAATGGTTCGGATATCAGTGGAAGCGGTGGTAGTGGTGCAGGCTTCACTCGTCCTCGATCACTAGTCTTCTGGCATATATCACATGACCTACACATACGGACAACCTCTTGATACATACTTGGCCAAAAGAAGTGAGGCTTGATTCTGTCCAGCACCTTCTTAATGCCCATATGACCCCCAAAAGTGGACTGATGACCCAAGTCGAAAACTGCCTGACGATACTTCTTTGGCACCACGAACTGTAGCCGAGATCCACTGTCAGGAGTCATCACCTTCCGATAGAAGCTTCCATCCTTTTGATCTTCCTGCAGGTCCCTTCCACGGCCTGTTTCCGTATCAAGGCAAGTTTTGGATCACACTCTTGTTCGGTAATGATTTCATCACTGTTGAGAAGATCTGGGATAGATGAAACTCGCAAAGGCTTGCTGTCATTGGTTGCTCTTGCTGCTGCTCTTGTAACTGCCACTGCACTAGTCTGGGTAGCAACAGTTTTGGAGCTACAGTTCTTGACTCCGGTTATATTTCGAATGACAAAGTCAGCAACAGGTTCCTTCATCGCTGCCGCTATAACACTGCCACTGTAGTAAGGCCTCTTGACATTAACTGTAGCTGTTGGAAACTACTTCCGAGTACCATCAATCATAATGACAGTCACTGTTCTGCACGTGTAGTCTTCTGGAGTTACCGATTCTTGTTTGACGGTGCATCCTGAAGACCCATTGGCCCGTACCAAGAGTCACGAAGGTTGAGCGACGAAGGTACAAGGGAAGGATGATCGGTACCAAGAGTCGGTAGCATTTTTGGAACGAAGGTTCGGTCGAGCGACGGAGGGAAGACACGGTACCCCCCCCGTGTCTTGCCGCTTACCTTCGAGGAAAAATATATCTATATTCCAAACTTAATGTGATAAATAGTTGTAATTCAGTTACTACGATCTCAGAACATTTTTTTTATTTGGAAAGTCATCTAGTTCAGCTGCAGCGAATATGTTTTTGTCATTTTTACAACAACTGCACGAGCCTTCACCGCACAGAGGAACCAGCTGCCCGCCAAGCGAGAACCTGCGTCGCCGCCCCCCTCCTGGTTTTTTCTACTGCTGTAATTTCACTTCACGGGTAAGTAACACTGAACTTAACATTACATTAATTGTTATCTTTACTGAGCACGTTATGATAACATACAAATGGCGAGTTAGATGCCTTACCAAGTCGAGAACAAGGAGTGCCAAATAGCAGGTGGTCAGGACGTCAGTGTATGTATAGTATGGCTGTAATAATACTGCTTGTGTATGTGCATTACATGTGGTGGATGGAACTTAGGCAGCACTGTGTGTATGCAACACACCTGGTGGATGTTAGGCTGCACTGTGTGTGCATTATATAGCTGGTAGGTGGAAGTTAGGCTTCATTGTTTGTGTGCATTACACCTGGTAAGTGGGGGCAAGGTTGAGGTGTGTGTGTGTGTTTAAGTGCACTATACCAATTCATTCACCGTAAGAAAATAGGGTAGACAAATACACCGATGAAATCAAACTACTTACAAAATAATGTTCAATTTTATTTTCACCTTGTTGTGCCAGAATCCATGTATGTGCAGAGTCATTAAAAGGGTATAGGTAGAGAGAGCAATGGCCAAGATTAAATGTGGTAAAGCTGCAGGTGTATTATGTGATAACTCTAGAAATGGTGAAATATGGAGGAAATGCAGTGGCTATGATGTGACCTGGCATGGAGACAAGAAGTAACAGATGCGCGGAGAAAGGTTGTTATTGTGTCACTTCACAAAAGAGAAGGCATAACGGATGAATGAAGCAATCATAGGGGTATTAGCCAATTGGGTGTAATGCCCCATTGGGCATGCCAGGAAAAATATATGAGAGAATACTGATGGAGACTGTTGCACCAAAGTTAGTGATGAGCAAGGGGGTTTGGAAAATTGTGAGGTTGTGTGGATAAAATATTTGTAATTAAAATACTGCTTTTATGGGCTTCAGAGGGAGCATATGAAAGGGTTGATAGGAAAGCACTCTGGAATATTCTGAAGATCTATGGTGTGGGAGGACAGCAAATGGAAGGAATAAAAGCATTGTATAAAGAGGCAAATGCATATGTAAAGGTAGTTTTGTAACTGGAATGGGAGCAAGACCGAGATGTGTGATGTCACCATAATTACAGCAGACATGAAATATATAAATTTAGTGATTGTGCAGACAATCAACATTATTATCTGTAAAACAGATCCGACAGTATGGCATTCAGGCCTATCCTCCGTGGTGCAGCACACTTAGGAGAGCTGGAGCTGATGGATGAACTGCCCCGGCATCGCCGTTTCCAGACTCGCACGGACCCATTTCTGGAGGACACAGAAGGTATAGACTCACTAATGAAAATAAACCAACATGAAACTCCACAAAGCTGCAGGCAATTACCAAGAGATGTATATAATAAAAGTTATGAATGGATGTAAATGGTATTTACCTTTATCCTTACATGATTTCAGGTACTGAATAGAAATATAAAAACTAAATTACATATCTAAATGACTCTGCAACTGGCATAATGTTTATTGTTTCATAATTTTACTTTGACTTTCTGTGGCTAGCCTCTCCATATGGGAACATGTGTCATAAATCCTATTTCCTTATTTATGGGCTCAAATTCGTGTGTGAGATTTTTTTTTCTGACTGATATGATATCTAGAGTGAGCATGAACATCATTCTTTATTATGAGGACAGAGAAAATGTCAGCAATAGTATTGCATGTACCAATCATCGCATATTCTAAAACCTTTGACTCCCCTGTGTAAAAGTCTCTCTACATATCTGGATATACGTAGTTTGAGCTCACACTTTTGTATTTCCAAGTGGTTTAATTGCAGTTTCAACCAACACCCCCCACGTCATAATATACCATCTGAACGTCTATATTGCACTGTTAGGAGCATTTCTAAACCCACGTTATCCTGGGGTCGATGAGTAAAAACGCCGTTATAGGTCCATCAATATGCTGCGGTCGAAAATTTTCTAAATCCGGAGAGAGCTTCCCTCTCCTTGGATAAACATAACACTGCGTGTGTTCGTGTGTGTGTTATCAATGCTGCGCATGCGTTTCGTGACGGAAGCACACACGTGAGGTTATCCACTGCCAATCAACAAAATTCACCTGGTTAGAGTGGGGGGGGGGGCGCAGCAGGTTGTTTTTTTGGCCTTTCACTGGGGGAGTTGGTTAGGTTTGCGTAAGGATATTTCCTGAAATCCCGGGAAATTTCCCTACATTTAGGGAAATTTCCCCTAAATTTAGGGAATTTCCCTAAATTTTCAAAGTCCATGTAACACTCAAATATGCTTCCCCCCAAAAAAAAAACCCGATTCCCCACAGGCCCCCAACCTTGCTTGAGGGGTTAGGGGGGTGTTGGTAGAGATTGGTTGAAACTACAATTTTACCTTCCAAGTAATTTGAGTGAGTCATGTTTCTTTTAATGCTGCACACAAAGGAATAGCTCGAGCTGTTCCACCTATTAATACAGTTAGAAATAATTACTATTAAATCAATTAGAAGCCAAATTGGTTATCTCAACCATATGGATCACTAAGAGAAAATGCATATTTACCTTAGTTTTATGCGGTGATAACATCTTTTGAGCTGTTCTGCTGTCCTTGGTTGACTATCTGGGTTCATTGCAGTAAATTCTTTTCTTATATCCTCCCAGGCCATTTGTTTTTTGTATATTAGGGAGGGATTGGTGGAGCGGTCTTGTAAGACCCTCCGCTCCCCCACAAGCCTGAGAAGCATAATTCTCTGGTCATGAGAGGGTGGAACAGCTCTGTCGCTCATCTTCTCCATCGCGAAATTACTTCTTCTTTCTTGGTGTGTTGCGAAATTACCGCCGCAGCTGTGTTTATGTTGTCGGTCTTCACGAGTTGGCTCTCGGATCCGGATTCAAGCCATGCAGCATTGTTACCAACACCCACGCGTGTCGCACCTTCCCCTACTCTACCTTCCCGAGCGACTTGTGGTAAGGAATGAAGGCACGGTCCGAGACCGTGCCTTCACGGTCGAAGGGAAGGTACGCGGTTCGACCTTCGTGACTCTTGGTACGAGCCATTATCTCTGAACACTACTGCAGGTGTACCATTCACCATTCCAGGCTGAACAAGAAACCCTGTATGTCTGTCGGTAGTCTTTAGTGTAGCTGTTAGTCAGAAGTGATGCTGAACTGTTCTGTTCCTTGGCAGTGTGCTGACACAGACAATGTTTTTCTATATGGTGTCTCCAATCAGCCGCGTAGCAGTGAGAGTTTTGATGCCAGAAAGCACCACATTTTGTAATTCTTGTTGAAAAATAAGTACTTTTTGGGACAAGGTTTACAAGCTTACAAAGGTGCATCATTGCACATTAATGCTTCTGAAATCTAAGTCAATTAATTTCATGATAACTGATGGCATATGCCATTGTTTGAGCTTCTATTCATAATTTCAGACGATATTCATAAAACCACGTATAATTGTATCAATTGTATCAATTTGTCACTTTTTACTGACTTCAATGGACGTATACTAATATATCATTTCATTTGAATCCATTAATCAATAGGCAAATGCATGTAATGTATAGGAAATAATATGTTGTATCGAAGACTTAACGTTTCCGGTACGACCACTATCCTCGGCTGGCGGCAAAGAACAAGCCAAAACAACATTTCCTCCTATTAGCCTCCGTTTTCCCGCTCGGAAATCTCGCAAATCCTTTATCCTTTTCAGTTACTTGGTCTGTCTTTCTATTCATGAAACAAATCACGCTACATGTTTCCTCATAATACCGACTGTATGAGAAAGAAAAATCTTGCTATAGGTCCAGCTGGGTTCCTTATATTGGCCCTTTCGGGGTTAGAGCCTAGCATCGCCTTCGTGCCAACCAAAAAAAATGTAGGAAATAAAGCGCTTCTTAGTAGAAGAGTGAGCCAGGTTATCCCAGCTGTACTCAAGGCCGTAAACACGGAGACAGCATACCCGCACCTTGCGCTTGATGGAACTTGCGTTTGAATACTCGTATACACAAATTTATACACTCATATCCTTACAAAACTTATAATGAAAATGAATTGTATTTTTCTTTTTCATTGATAAAAAAGTAAAAAGATTGTGTAACGTTGTACATCATTGAGAGAGAGAGAGAGAGAGAGAGAGAGAGAGAGAGAGAGAGAGAGAGAGAGAGAGAGAGAGAGAGATTATTATACTGTTATCAATGTAAACCACCTAACAGTACGATTGTCGCAGCAGCCAACCATTGACGTCAAGAAATTTTCCTTTACGTCACCTACTTAAGGATCTCGGTACAGCCGAGGCCTCGGTACAGCCGCTTTGGTACAGATGTCGAAGTTCGAGGAAGGTCAAGAAGTTGAGCCTCTTCATTCAGCGGTTCAAGACGGTTGCCGATACATACCAAATTAAGGAAGATGTGAAAGTAACTGAGTTCATGAACCTTTTTGATGGCAAGCCACTCAACATTATTCTTCGTTTGGAGGACACGGCTCGCACCTACCAAGGTATGAAAAAGGCTCTTATAATGGCCTATGGTATGACTATAGAAGATGCACGGAACCAGTTCTACAAGGCTATGCTGCAATATAAGGAAACAATGGCTCAGTTTCCTGCTCGCCTAGTTTGCAACTTGGATCAGTGGATGGAGAAGGACGAGACACCGAATTTCGTTGATGGTTTACGAGACTTGATGCTTCGTACTCAGCTGGAGAAGTCTTGTCGTCTAGAACTAGTGGCGAGCTTTAAAACACACAAGGTCAAGAACATTAAAACGATGGTTGACATGGCAGGCGCTCATTTCGAAGCGCATGGTTATCACAGGAAAAAAAAAAGTTTAAAAAGAAATGTCCAAATCAATATTATCTTATTCGGAGTCGAAATCACAACCTAGCCATACCAGTCTATCATCAAAACAGTTTCGCCAGCAACCTAGCAGCACCAGCCCTCTCCACATCATCAGCAATATGGGAGAAATCAACATCAGTACTACCGCGGTGGCTGGAAAGGAAACACAGAATCACTGAGGCAGCAGCAGTCTGCAGTAACAATATAACACAGTGATGAATTAGCCGCGTCGCAGTGAGGGACATAGATACCTATTAGCGCTAGAATTTTTAATTGTCTCCAATTTCCTGGGGCAAAGGGGTGTCTTAGCTAATCTGGAAACCGATGTGCAGAAACAAATACGACATTAATTGCTGTACAAGTGTAGTTAAAATTAAAAACGTAACTCTTAGTGTTATTGTTCACACTTACTGGTGTATGATAAGGCTTTGTTAATTCAATTATATGATAAAACTGAAAATAAGGAATGATCTTTTATTAAAGTAAGTAAGTACATGTGGTAAAAATAAAGTGATGCTGATTTTGGTTTATGCATTTTATCTGGGATTGTTAAGAAATAACAGATAACACTGCCACCTTCTATAATCTAATCAGTGAAATAAAAACAGAACAGCACCGCTGGCGGACGTACGACGGATTAAAGTAACCACAGGTAAACAAAACTTTCAGATTTGCTGAGAGACCAATATGCTAAATTTTACTCTGAAAGGGCCAATATAAGGAACCAAGCTGGACCTATAGCAAGATTTTTCTTTCTCATACAGTCGGTATTATGAGGAAACATGTAGCGTGATTTGTTTCATGACGTAGTGGCACAATAAAGCTGCATGAGTCTTTATTATGAAGAAGATAAATGAGAAACGCCAAAGACTGGACACGAGATAATCCAAGATAATAATTGTTCTTGAGCTGCATTCATTATTGGTAAAATGACACCGTCTTTTATATATTTTATTTACTAGCGTCAGCGCATTACTTTTTTCTGTGCTCGTCTCGAAGCTTTCTCCCCGGTTCTCCCACTGTCTCTCATAAATAACACTTGTGAAGGTGAATTCTTATATCCAGCAGTTCAGAGTCACTCAGGTAATCTAGAACATCCTTCAGGGGCTGATAAATCTCTAGAACGCGGGTTGGGCTCCTTGGTGGTCAGTCATCTTGATTAAATTGATCTCAGCGTAACAACTTATAGATAGTCCACCCCAGGATATCTCAAATCTATTAAGACAAACTTGGGAGGTTAAGATAAATTTTCGTACTTAAGATTCTTTATTAATACGGCCCCAGCTCTTTAGTGGATCTTTCAATATTCCTATTTTTGTTGACCATAGCCGATATTCATCTTATATATAAAAGAAGATTACTGCACGGGAGGATGCATGTCCTAGGAAGAAATATTGCTCAAAAAGATTTCCCAAATTAAGGACACTCGATCAACGATCAACAAGTGTTGCACAGCGACAGCAACGTTCCCCAAAACATGAGGTATCTGTATGTTATCTGTCTGGACCACGGCCAATGGAGTCTAAGATCAGTGTCTCTTGTATTGAAAATGAACATGACTTGATGGAGTAAGCTGAGTTGCAGGGGACGTTCTACCAACGATTCTGAAAGTTCGTCTTAGACTTGTGCCTAGCTCTTAAGAATTTTCAAATCTAAGTCTCGAGGTTGATCTTAATGTTCTGAGATGAGCTTTCAAGTCCCAGTATGAAATGATGATAAAGCAAAACAGTAAAATCTTGTATTTTTCTATTTCGAGTAAATAATGAAATCCTTTTCCATTTTCTAGGAAGTAAGAGAGAGAGAAAAAAAAAAAAAAACAGTAACATATCATAAATTTTGTATAGATATGAACTCAAATATTTGTGTATACGTATAAGCAAATTACATCCAGCGCAAACTGCGTGTATTTTGTCTCGATGTTTACGTCGATGAGCCAGCTCTTTCCAAGTGTTCTTACTTCATTTCCTCCCCTTTTTTTTAATATAAAAGTGATCACCTAGAGCTGAAGGAACCAATACAGGAAGCCAGCTGGACTTTCCTTTCTATTATAGTCAGTATTTTGAGGAGAAATGTAAATTGAAGGGTTTCATCATTTTACGACAAAAGATAAATCAGAAATAAAAAAAAAGGGAAAAATTGCATGGGGCACCATTACTAAGAAAGTAAATGAGATACGCCCTCCCCCGATGAAAAAAAAGACACAGGAAGACTAAAGGTAATAATTGTTGGAGAGTTGCATTTATTATTCGATACATAACACTGTATTCATATTACTCTTCCACCTGCTAAACTATTCCTTAAAGATGATATCAACATCCAACACTTGCAGGTATTCCACTAATGTAACCCGTGCCTCTGCGGTAACTGCTGGGCACATGATCCATATCGTTAAAGTAAAGCTCTACCTTTCCAAAAGTACCCAACAACACACAGGATTGTCCAAGACAACTCTCCTCCTAGTCGCATTTCTGCATAGTGATTGCTGCGCGGTTGTCTCTCAAGACATTGACGTGATTCATAGTCCCAACAGTCTTAACTATGCATTTACATAAAAAAATAGACGGCACCAATCCAGACCAGACATCATAGGGAACATTGAGGTATCAACATAAGGAAAAGTCAGCCACTGGTGCCTTTCTCCCTTCACATCTTAATGTTGGTGAACACTCATCATCCTCTTGGTCTTGGTCCTGAGGGACAATTAAAGTCATTAGGTTCTCGGGAAACTTGAAGATCATGACTGTAACAAGATTAGGAGAATAGTTGCACAGCAGCTGCATTAGAGTGTTATGCACCATGCTCTCACCCCGTCCCCGTCAAAGGCTGAATAAAAAAAATATTATGAACAGGATTTGTTTTTTCCTGACTATATATACTGTATTTGCGCTAACACTCGGCCATCTATCCATTTGGCTGCTTAAGGCTTGATTTTCAAGCTTTATCTCTCGGAGCAGTTACACAATACACATTAAAAAAAGCACTAAGAGTTCCTTCAATTCACGATAGGAGGCAGCCTGGTCATTAGCAGTTCATTTTAAAATTCTCTTTGATATATGGGGCAAACTTGAGGCAAGACACCGTAGACCTGACCGCTTCCCTTCTTGGAGCTGTAACCTATAAACCTGGAGTCGCATAAACAAAGATTCGTAAGTACAGACGTTTGTACTAGACGAGCTCCAATTTATCTTAAGGTTTGAGAGACATCCAGAGGCGACTTAATGTTGAGTCACACTTACTTATTAAGATTAAGATCAAGATAAAGATGGCCTAATTCCACAAAGCCTAAACCCCACCTACTCGAGATCTATCAGCCTCGTTGTAGATGGCCTGAATGACTCTCAACTGTTGGCTATAAGAGTATAGCTTGAGACTAACTTGGCAGGAAAGTCAGAGAGCTTGGAGGACCGTATGTGAAGATATGAAGAAGAAATATCTCCTTTTATAATTTAAAATTCCATATATCATAAAAGTGTATAAATGTATAAAAAAGTAATAGAGCATATAAAAATACAAGGTTAGACTAAAACAAGGTCAAATATATATATATATATATATATATATATATATATATATATATATATATATATATATATATATATATATCTATATATATATATATCTATATATATATATATATATATATATATATATATATATATATATATATATATATAATTGTACTGCAACATATGTCCCTCAAAATCACGATTTTTATGGTATTTAAAGCAAATGCTGATCCTCACCAGTACCAACAGGGCTGTCGATATACAATATGTTGAGTGATTTAGTCCATGTGTGAGTGCGTGGTTCCAGGTTTAATGTCTCATTCACAGAAAATGGACCATGTTGGTTGAAAAGACTGTACATTGAAGAAGTACCTGGACCAGCATCCAACCACAAAACTAACGGGGCATCTTTTTCCTCATTCTGAAAAAAAAAACAAGAAAATATTATATTATATTCCTCTGGCCATATAATTACACACACACACACACACACACACACACACACACACACACACACACACACACACATGTGAGGAGTGAATCACCGAAGCCTGCAAACTGCTCCACGCGGTGGTTCCGTGTGCAGCCCCCTGAGCCACGTGGTGGTTCGAAGCTCCACACACCCATCCGAGACCGTGGCTGTCTGAGCCATGGAAGGTGACGCCATGCTTCAGTCGCCCTACCCAGACAGACAACTACTAGCTACCACTCCAGCCACACCTGCCTCATATATATCTGCCATACTGGTATACTGTATGTAACTCCGCACTTGGTATTGATTACATATACTGATATAATACGTATGTACTTGCACCGTTACCACAGTAAACTCCTGCATTGTCTCCGTGTTTACATCAACTTCCCACATGGCGCAGTGAGTAGGATGCACTGATGGAGAAACGAGGACAAGTAGCAACGGCGCAGACAATGGACAAGTTGGCGGCATTGTTGGAGGCCCAGCAGGAGGAAGCAACGGAGGATCGGCGACTACTCCTGGAGCAGCAAGTGGCTATACAGCGCCTGTTATCGCAGGTTCTGACACCCCGAGAGAGCACAGGTACGGGTCAGGTCTCTGGTGATCCAGACACCTCGCAACCAACGCTACCTCTGCCTCGACGCTACGCTAGCCGACCGCAGGTACAACCCCCGCATAAACTGTCACCTGAGGTGTCTCTCCATGAGTATAAGGTGTGGCGTAGTGCATGGAGTGATTACGAAGAACTGTTGCAGCTATCCGATCAGCCAACCCGCACGCAGTTGGCACACTTCCGGTCCTGTCTCACCCCCGAGTTGCGAGGGACGCTTGTGCACGCCATCGGTATCCCTGAAGATGACGACACCACTGACGTCGGTGATATTCTTGACAGTGTGCACACACACACTTACCCTAAGCAGATATCATCTCTACAGCGCAGCAAGGACTCCACGAGTGAGGATTGTCAGATCGAAGAAGCTCTTCAAGCGTTAATACAAGACTATCCGGATGTTTTGGTAGATCCTGAGGAGTGGAATGACGGCACGATCTTGAACACCATGGTCGGACCACCTATGCAGATTCATCTACGCCAGGATGCTCAGCCCTTTGCCCGTCACACGCCGAACTCTATCCCTCTAGCATGGATGGCGGATACTAAGGCCCTATTGGAGAAAATGGTCAGCCAAGAGATCATTGCGCCAGTAGGTAATGAGGCTTCGGCCTGGTGTCACCCGATGGTCGTAACATCGAAGAAGACCGGTGGTGTTCGCAACACTATCTATATGTCAAAACTCAACTGCCAAGTCCTCAGGTCCGCACATCCATTCCCCTCTCCGCGTTCTACTGTAATTCATGTCACCCATGGTTCCAGGTACTTCTCAACGCTGGATGCGATGTAGGGCTACTGGCAGCTCCCCTTGGACGAGGCTTCCCAGCATCTTACGACGTTCGTCACACCATGGGGTCGCTACAAATTTCTCAGAGGACCCATGGGCTTCATTTCCACAGGTGATGAGTTTTGCAGACGTGGTGACAGCGCTGGAAGGCATCGGCGACTGTGCTAAGATTGTGGACGACGTGGTTTTGTGGGACACTACCTTTGAAGAACATATCCAACATGTACGACAAATCTTGGAAGGGTTCCGGCAACACAGATTGTGAATCAACAGGAAGAAGTTCGTCTTCGCTGCGGCGCAAGTCTCGTACTGTGGGTACGATATCTCTTCCGACGGAGTCCACGCGGATCCTGGTAAGGTGAGAGCCATTACAGATTTTCCTGCTCCTACCACCATCACCGAACTCCGCTCCTTCCTTGGACTGGTAACTCAACTGGCTGACTTCTCTATGGAGGTAGCAGGAGCCGCTTACACTTTTCGGGACTTACTCAGCACAAAGAAGCAATTTCTTTGGACGCAAGATCACCAAGACTCATTCGACGCAGTGAAATGGGGACTATCGTCTCCACCAGTCTTGGCTCACTTTGATTCCTCTCTGCCTACTGCCTTGCTTACCGACGTCTCCCGTCTAAAAGGCCTCGGATTCGCCCTCCTTCAACAGCATGGTGGCACTTGGAAGCTGGTCCAGTGCGGATCCCGTTTCCTTGCCGATGCGGAGACGAGGTATGCGGTCATAGAATTGGAGCTTGTTGCTCTCGTTTGGGCTCTACGGAAATCTAGGATGTATCTCCTCGGTCTTCCCAGCTTCCAGGTTCTGGTGGACCACAAGCCACTGGTGCCGATATTGAACGACCGTACCCTCGACACTATCGACAACCCCCGGATACAAAGACTAAAGGAGAAGGTCACCCCATACGTCTTTACTGCTATCTGGCGGAAGGGAAAGGACCATGCGCTCCCTGACGCGCTCTCGCGCGCTTCTGTCGACAGTCCTTCTTCCGTGGATCTGGAAGGTGGTTCGGCACTTTCATTACAAGTCCGTAGATGTCTTCTTACTAGATTGAGTGCCATCACCTCCTCAGCTGACCCCTACGACGACCCTATCCTCATCGACATGCGCATGGCCGCTGAGTCTGATGCAACTTATCAGCTGCTACTCTCCTGCGTATCTACAGGTTTCCCGGCCGATAAACGTGACGCCCCAAGAGCTCTTCTGGACTACTGGAAGCTTTGTGACGAGCTGTCGAACGAAGATGGCTTGGTGTTATATGGAGTTCGGTTGGTTGTTCCTACATCCCTTCGCAACGTCACCCTGGGCCGCCTCCATGACTCGCACAGGGGCATCGAGGCAACTAAGCGCCGAGCTCGACAGGCAGTGTGGTTGCTTGGCATCAATAGTGACATCACGAACCGCATCAAGGGATATAGTGCCTGCCAGGAGCTGTTGCCTTCTCTGCCGAAGGAACCCTTACTCTCCGACCCACCACCTTCACGCCCGTTTGAGGATGTCTCCGCTGACCTGTTCACGTATGCGGGTAAGGATTATCTCATCTAGGCAGATCGGTTATCTGGGTGGCCGTGCATCGCTGAGTACGGTAGGGATGCGACATCGCGCACAATCACGAGACTCCTGAGCCGCCTCTTCCGGGATGTGGGGGGTTCCGGTCCGATTGCGTACTGATGGGGGGCCACAGTTTTCCAGCTCCCTGTTCCGGCAGTTTGTCAAGCGCTGGGGCATTACTCATGTTATGTCTTCCCCAGGTTATGCGCAGTCTAATGGCCATGCAGAGGCCTACGTCAAGAAGGTCAAGCATCTCCTCGTGAAGCTTCGATTGTCTGGTGACCATGATGATGATGCCTTCGACAGGGGTTTGCTGGAACTGCGCAATACTCCTCGACCGGATGGTAGGTCTCCAGCACAAGTCCTTTACGGCCGTCCGCTTAGGTCTGCCGTGCCCGCACACAGGCGCCCCTTTGCAGCTGAATGGCAGTCGGCTGATATGTGCGACGCCAAGCAGGAGGCGTTGATGGGAGAGTCCGCGGCCTACTACAACAGTTCTGCCCAGCCGTTGCCTCCTATCGGCATAGGTACCCAGGTACGCCTCCAGGACAGCGCTACCAATCGTTGGAGTACGGTTGATACCGTGGTGGGCATCGGTAATCACAGGGATTATCGTGTCAAGCTACCCAGTGGCCGAGTCTTCTGGAGGAACCGTTGTTTCGTTCGGCCGCTTCCGGGAAATCAGGAGCAGGAGCGACGTGTACCTAGCGGGCCCGGTGTTTCTGCTAGCGGTAACACTACTCCGGACGTACCTCTTCAGAAGAAGGTCCGGTTTACGACGCCGCCGCGTCGTGCGACACGGATGCGAAAGCGCCCGGACCGTCTTGTTTTCTAAAGAGCATAGAGAGATGTGAGGAGTGAATCACCGAAGCCTGTACACTGCTCCACGCGGTGGTTCCGTGTGCAGCCCCCTGAGCCACGTGGTGCTACGAAGCTCCACATACCCATCCGAGACCGTGGCTGTTAGAGCCATGGAAGGTGACACCGTGCTTCAGTCGCCCTACCCAGACAGACAACTACTAGCTACCACTCCAGCCACACCTGAGTCATATATATTTGCCATACTGGTATACTGTATGTAACTCCGCACTTGGTATTGATTACATATACTGATATAATACGTATGTACTTGCACCGTTACCACAGTAAACTCCTGCATTGTCTCAGTGTTTACATCAACTTCCAAAACCACACTCACACACACTCACTCACACACACACACACACACACACACACACACGCACGCACGCAGACACACACACACACACACACACACACACACACACACACACACACACATACACACACATTATTTATATATGTATGGATATACACATTATGTTTGTATGTATATATATATATATATATATATATA
>CM035202.1:1932877-1944528 GCA_020233015.1 Callinectes sapidus | reverse complement strand
AGAGAGAGAGAGAGAGAGAGAGAGAGAGAGAGAGAGAGAGAGAGAGCTCAGTCTGCAGTAAATGTTTTACTAGAGACAACTTTAACTGTTTCCAGACTAGTGATCTGAGGCCGGTACGTGGTAAGGTGAGGCCCGTTGCATACGAGTGGGACGCTCACACAGACCAGGGACTCCGATACACCCAGGAGTCGAGACTCAAGGTGACTCGTATGAGCCAGAGTCTGAACGAGAGTACTACAGAGGGCAACAGCGGCAACGGAACCCGGTGGATAAGCAATCAGAGAAGAAAGAAGAAGAAAGCTGGGAGGAAAAACACACAGCAGCAGAATCACTCCACCAGACCAGTTTCTTCCTCCCCTTCCCCACCCCCACCCCCTCCTCCACGTCCCAGACCCACATCCATCCGTGCTAGCAGTGGCCAGAGTTCAATCAGATCTAACTGTGCTACCTGTGGCCAAGCAAGTCACACAGCACAAAATTGCAACAAGCGAGGCACCAACGTTAGGTGCCACTACTGCTCCAGGAGAGGGCACAGTGTGGACAGCTGCTTTCTCAAAGCAGGTAAAGAGCGGCAGGAAATTCTTCTAAGACGTTTGATAGCTGAGATGAGACAACCTGCCTCATACTACGTGTCACCCCCTCCAGGCTTTCCTCACCTCTAGTCATAGGTGCCGCAGCAACTGTGGGGGCAAGCAGCTGGCTGGCAGTGGATGCCCTCGCACCCACTTCTTAGGACCCACAGCGGACCCCAGCTCAAGTGAATCTGTCCCTACCATGGCAGAGTCAACACGGGGCCTGAGAAACAAGCTGACGGTCCTCTCAGCTAATGTCCTTGGTCTCTGTATTTATATAGGGGACCTGACCAATAGCTTTGTGTTGAAGCACTGTGCCGACATCGCTGTTGCTACAGAAACTTGACTTAATGATGAGGTTGAACGCTCCTTTGGAAGGATCAGAGGTTACACCCAGTGGATGAGGAGGGACAGGCCTGGAAGAGCTGGTGGAGGCGTTCCTGTGTGCTTTAGGGAAAACATACAGGTCCAACCTTTAAAGGTAGGAACGCTTACAGAAACGGAAGCACTGTTCTTCCGAGTAGTACTGTTGGATGGTACGAGGACTGCTGCTGTGTGCCCTCTACTGTCCCCTTCCCCACCGTGAAGGTCCTGGTCTTATGGAATTCACCACTGAGCAACTGGATGCCTTGCTGATGAGACACTTGCTTACATGTCCTCATAGTGGCTGACCTGAAGCACCAACAGGAGCAGGACTATCTATGAAAGCCTCCTGGATGTACAATTCCTAATTCTGAATATATTTTCTCACAAACTTTTCTTCTTTATGTGACAAAAGTTACTTCACCATACTAACATTAAATATCAAATCCATTTCCATCAATTTTCAGTATTTCAAAGACACTGTGCCATCAGACACTGTAACTTATGCTGTGTTCGGTTTCACAGAAACAAGGTTGACCTACATATGAAATGTTTACTAATGACAGGAACAGGTATGGTGGTGGTGTAGCTATTTTGTGTCCAACAGCCATACAGGTCGTAAAATAAATTGATATAATCGGATGGAACCATTTATTGAAAGTTTATGTGTATAAGTGAAAAGTAATGGTAAAATGTTTATTTTTATATGCATTTATAGACCTCCTCAGGGTAATGTAAATGATTTCCTTAATGCTGTCAACGTTATTTTAACTTTCACTAAAGATAGAAATTATAATTAAATATTAATTTTTGGAGACAAATTTAAATTTGCTTCAAAATAATGATGATACTACACATATTACTCTAATATGCAGTTACTCTCTTTTTTCCACTTACAACCCTGCCAACACGAGTCAAAGCTACATCTGCTACTGTTATTGTTCACATTTGGTTCACATATCCCAAGAGTGCCCTTTCTCACATAAATTGGTTTGAAATAATTAATTCCAGATGCCCTAAAAACTCCTATGATTTATTTTATAAGAACCTTAAAATAAATTTTGTTAATTGCTTCCTCAGTAAATTAATTAAGATAATTTTGAAAAATACAGCTGATGAAATATTAACACATATAGTGAATCTGACAGTAAAAAAACAGCATATTTCTTGAGGCACTAAAAAAGCTAAAGTAATTCCATGGCTTAATTCGGGCAATAGATCTCATATTATGAATTACAGGCCAATTTCATTTCTTCCAGCATTTAGCAAAAAAAAAAAAAAAAAAAAAAAAAAAAACTTCCTTTTTTCATTTTATGAAAGTAATAATTTACTTACAAACTACAATAATGGATTCAAGGCAGGTCGTTTCACAGCAACAGCAATTTTACAGTTCACGTTCACTTCAAACACACTAAGTCATAAAACTCTATTAAACAAGTTTAATAACTATGATGTTGGAGGTATTCCCTTAAAACTATTTGAAAGTTATTTAACCAATAGATCACAAGCTGCATACTGCAACTCCAAATATTTTTCTTTTAATGCTGTCAATAAGTCTGTACCTCAAGGCTCAATATTAGGACCGATTCTTTTTCTCATCTATATTAACGACATTGTCAATGTAAGCCCTAAATTTAAATACACCATTTATGCAGATGATGCGAATGTATCTATAAACAATAATAACATTAATGATTTTCAAATGAACTTAATGTCAGAATTAGGAAAAATCAATCACTGGGCTAAAATTAATAATATAATTAATTATATATCTTTTTCAAAATCGTTTAGTACAACATAGAATTCTCCCTGTAACCATTAAAGCTAATGCATTAGATAGAGTAAAAGCTACAAAATTATTAGGTATCTATATAGATGAAAATATGAATTGGAATGATCAGCTTTCTTTTGTTAACAATAAGTTAGCTAAAATGTGTGGTATTTTGTACAAGGTTTGCAATAATCTCACACCTGAATCACTCACTAATATTTACGACACACCTTGTTGCCTTCATCTCACTTATTGTGTTTCAATTTAGGCTTGTACATGGCACTCCTTTATTAAAAATATATCAATAGCTCAAAATAAAAATCTTAGATGCATATTTTATATGAATAAGTTTGAATCAACACGAAACATAATGTACACACAAAATTTTCCTACTTTCACAAATATCCATAGATATTTTTTACTCTTAAGTATTTACAAGTACCTTATACAGTATCATGTCTGGTGCGCAAAACATACAATATGCGAGGTAATGATGTCAATCTCATAATCCACAGTACATAACGATTCTCTTTAAACGCAGTATTCTATACTCTGGTCCACAATGATGGAATTAATTGTCTTGACAGATTAAGACTCTTCTATGTAGCGGTAATTTATCCATCTTTAAGAAATCGGTGAAATCATATTTGTATAGTTTGTCAAATAATTAGATTTATACATAGATAGCAATGTCAAAACCCAAATCAAATATTACTTGTTATAACTTAGTCGAAACCCGATATTTATGTAAGGTTCCTTGTTTAAACCTAATCTGTTTGTCTTTGTATAATTCTCTGGTGTGATACTGTAGTGCTTGATATTAACTATAATATCATTATTGTTATTATTATTCTCTTCATTATTATCATCATTATTATCATCGTTGTTGTTGTTGTTGTTGTTGTTGTTGTTGTTGTTGTTGTTGTTGTTGTTGTTGTTGTTGTTGTTGTCGTCGTCGTTGTTGTTATTGTTATTTTTGGTGGTTGTTCTTATAATTATTGCTATTATTATTATTATTATTATTATTATTATTATTATTATTATTATTATTATTATTATTATTATTATTAACAAAATTATTATTATCATTATTATTATTATTATTATTATTATTATTATTATTATTATTATTATTATTATTATTATTATTATTATTATTATCATTATTATTACTATTATTATTTTACTATATCACAATGTTATTACCATCATCAGTATTAGTATTAATGTTGTTACTATAAGCAATAATTTTACTATATGCTCTTGCCTAGTGTAGCAATGTAAACTACAAAACAAACATCTAGTAATGTAATGTTTCATCTTGTCTGTCGGAAAGCTTCAGCTTTACAAGCTGTGCCATGCTCTTCTGTTTGTTTGTGTTCAACAATGTATTTGTAACCTATGGGCAATAAGTGTTTATTTGCTCACTTACTTACATACTTACTTACTTACTTACTTACTTACTTACTTACTTACTTACTTACTTACTTACTTACTTACTTACTTACTTACTTACTTACTTACTTACTTACTTACACACACACACACACACACACACACACACACACACACACACACACACACACACACACACACTGAAAATCTTACCTCAGTATTGCCGGCCTTGATAAGCGGTGTCAAGAAAAGTGGTTCCTCTGTGCTCTTTATGTTTATGTTTAAGGGGTGGTTACTATGGGTTGCTACAATCTTCGGTGAAATTAACATTGCTGTAACAATCGTCCACCATGTGAAGAACTCCATTGGTATTTGGAACTTGGCAGCTGATGTCTGGTTGGTAGCAATGCTGGGGATAAAAATGCACTCTTCATGAATGATTTTTAAGAAATTACAGCACGTTACGCTATATGTTGCAATAAAGTGGTTGCATGTTGATTTTTGTTCATATAAAAAAATGATGTAATGAATTTTCTTTTCTCATGACATATTTGGCAAAGCAAAGTGGAGAAGAATTTAAAAAAAAAGTAATTGCTTTTATGACGTGATGAATTTTAGAAACCAGAGCTGAAAAATCTCAAATCTATTAATTGACAGCTGGTGGGTGGTGACTAGTACTTAAAAACTTATGTCAGGCCACTCGTAAACGGTTGCGAGACAAAATATCATTCCATACATTTCAATTTAGGACAAGTTTTTAGTAGTCGTGATTTTTTTACATGGGATGTTAGCTACCTGGCATGTATGTAATCTATTAATGAATTATTCATACAGGTAATCAACATTTACCTGTCCTGATCCCCTTACTTTGGCCCTCTCAATCAACTCCATCCTCACCTCTCCCATCTCAGCATGACGTGACCCAGACTGTACCTCACTCAGCCTTTTTCACCCCTGTATTTGTCATTTCTATCCTTCCCCTGCTTTTCACACATCTCACCTCATTCCCCAGCTTTCCGTCCCGTACCTGCATTCTGGGCCTTACCTGATCTTCCCTCTCTGTCTGTTTTGATACATCAAAATCTGTCCTTCTAAAAGCAGGTACTTTTCAGGTGTTTTCGTTTCTAAGAGCTTCATTCTATTTAAATATGTTTTTCATTTCACTGTGGTCACTCACCAAGCTGCCCACCAACACTCACATGCGTGAGTGTTTCTTTCTGTTTATCACGATTATATCTAGAATATTGTGTCCTGAATTACATTCAGAAGTTTTCTGCTTACTGTTGCCCCTCATCAGGTTCCAATTTATATTCTTATAATTGAAATCACCCTCCATACATATTTAGCTGACGTAGTAGCTCTATTTATTTCCTCCCATAGTGAAGAGTTGACTGAATTTTGTAGCATTCAATGGCCTGCACACTAAACTTGTGCCTGCAATTTGCAATTGCACAGTTGTGTTAGACTATACTCATTACTAATAACCATGAGGTATGATAACATTTTCTTCATTTACTTCACTTAATGATTAAGTACACTAATTATCACCTTTCCCTTACTTCAGGAACTAGCAGATGATCTTCCAATATTTTTAACACACATTATTATCAAAGTTTTTCATCAAGTCTCTCACTAAAATTAAAGTCAAATGAATTCAATGTCAATGTCAATGTAAAATACACACAACATATAAAATCAAGCACACAATCTTAACTCTAAATATCCTAATAAAGTAAAATCCTAACAACTATTTCTTCCTTCACACTTCGTGAGACAACAATTAATATAGACGGTATCACCAACATTCATGCTCCGCTTACTGATACAAAAATGATTTTGTACATGTCGTTTCCGACTCTCGTCCAGTCAAGACCCTGCCCGTATCCACGATAACTGTCTGAAGCCGACGCTAGCTAAGTCTAAAATCATGCCTAGCTTTTGGTCAACGATTTAGGGCCGACGAAAGTCGTCGTGCTCAGATCGCTTTTGGTGTAGCTCACTGACAGTGCTGGAACGCATTGCTTACCAATGTCGACATAAATTATCTTAAAGGAAACATTGTTATAATAACATTTTCTTTGTTTTTTATTTGAATGAATTCACAATACAATTGCTGTTTAAGTAACATACAGCAGATGAAAATACTTATGGAAAAAAAAGAAATGTATTCCCGTTGGCAACGAGCAAGCACTCCCTCTAGTCTTCCAGTAGCAGCGCTACTTTTAACACAGGAAGCCCATCACCTATCCTCCCCAACAATACCAGGTAAGCCTTGAAGGCATCAAAACCATTGTTTATTAGTACATTATCGGGTATTGGCTGAAAAAGCTATCAGTTTAACGCACATTAAAAAGGTGTAAACCAGTGGGAAATATGCATTATTGTAAGACACTTTTCTTCACTTTCCATGGGAAATTATTCATTTTATATTTATAATAATTTAAAGTTTTACCTTAGGCTTCTCTCCTGAGGTCAGGAAATTTAAAAACCACGATTAAAATGCATTAGTGGGTTCCGAATAGGTTTGAGTAGGTTAGGTGTTAACATAAGTTTGGTTTTATTGCAATGCTACAGTCCCTGCAACCCCACCTCAACCTCCCATTATTGTAGTTTAGTATTTATCATCCATACATAATGTTGACGATGATGTTAACATTAACTGCTTATTGAAAAGGTGGTGGAAAAAAAAAACTTACATCCATTCATAAAACCACACTTTATTTCTTGGTGAGAAAATATTATATTCTTTTGTTTAAACAAACAAGCTTGACATATTAACTCTTGTAACCGATAAGAAGAAAACAACTTCCTATAAAGCAACAAATAGAAAAGAAAATCTTTTATGAAGGGAAAGCAAGTGCCATTAATTTAGCAAATTTCTAACACATTACTCTTTCCCCAATAAAGGATTAAGACATGAATTTCAAACTTAACTAACTTGACTTATCAACTTATTAACTTATTATGACGCTTGAGATGCGGCTCACAAATTTTCAAGGCATACCCTAAAGCGGCCCCTAGACGTTCAATATTATTGCGCAATGTGGGTTGCACAATATTTGGACGGTGGCCCCTAGACGGTCAATATTACAGTACAATATTTTGGTTTGTGCAAAAGATTGTACTGTATGGAGGCGATATTAAAGGTTGTGCAATATATTGCGCAATCGTGAGCACAGACGTCCAACAACATTGTGTAAACAGTCAGTCCCTGCCAGAACTTCAAAACGTCAGCATGTTGACTGACTGTGATTTGTGTTGCGTGATAATTGTTGTGGCAGCAAGTCGTAAGAAAGGAAAAATGATATCCCAGTGCCACAACATTATGGTCTGCTGCTGCATAGCTTGCCAGTGCCCAGTACTTCAACACTAGAGGTTAAGTCTAAGCACGTCCTCCTTTCACTCTTGCACTCTTGCACTCATTATGACTCAGTTCACGTAGTAGTTTGGTGTGCCCAAACGGTGAACGCTGCAGAAACCATTCTTTTGACCATTTATCACGTTTCCTTTTTGGAACATCGGTTTCCTCTTCTACAGCAAGAGCAATAGCCACGGCGATTGCCGGATCAAAATCCTCCATTCTTTCTCAGTGGATTGCAAGACCAAACTGAGCCTGGTTTGCGCAATTAAAGTGTCATTATATTGACCTGTGTGTGGGATTGTCAATTATATTGTGCAACCAGACTTGCGCAATATAATAGATCGTGTATGGGCCGCCATAGATAGTCAATTAATTGTGCAATCAAAGACTTGCGCAATAAAATATCAAGCAGAAATTGATTCACTCAATCAATCAATCAATCAATCACGGGGCGTCATAAGCCGGGGGGGCGCGTTGCCTCGCCTACCCTACGGCGCCACTCATGGCGGTCACGCCTCGCGAGTCTCCATGCAGGCTCCCTTCCCATACCGAGTGATTCTCAGCAGGAGGCATCGACTTGCTGCAGCCAAGAGTTCTGTGGGCGTCCCCTTGGCCTCCTCCAAGTCGGGTTGTCCCTTACGGAAACAACCCGATAAGCAGGATCGGCTTCCGGGTATCGCGCCACATGCTTATATAGCCGCAGTTGGCGCTGACGGAATATGCTAGTAATAGGCCTCGAATCGGTCTCACGGAACAATCGCTGATTTGACACAAAGTCATACCAGTGGTATCCCATGATCCTGCGAAAGCACATCAATTCGCTTCTTCAGGTCGGTGTTCAGTGTCCATGTCTCACAACCATAAAGTAAGACAGGGATCACCAGCGACTTGAAGATCCGAATCTTTGTCTTTCTGCACAGGTATCGACAACGACAAATACTCGTGTTGAGCGAGTCCATAATGCCGTGGGCCAGGCCAATCCGCTGTGTGACTTCTTTGCTCGATCCACCATCGTTATGCACTACACTATCAAGGTATGTGAAGTTTTTCAAGATCTCAATGTCCTCACCACACACATGGACAGACTGTACTGTTTCATCCAGTATGCCTCCAAACAGCTGGACCTTTTTCTTGGCCCAAGAAACCTTGAGTCTCAAGGGTTTCACCTCCTCGTGCAGTGCTTCTAGAGCCATTACCAGAACCTCCAGTGACTCAGCGAAGATTGTTGCATCATCAGCAAAACCAAGATCTGTAATCTCGGTGTTGTCGACAGATGCTTCACAATGACTTTGTTCCACAACTCTGCCTAGTACCCAATCCATGCATCTGTTGAAAAGTGTTGGAGCAAGCACACAGCCCTGCCTCACACCTGTATTGACAGGGAAGAAGCTGGACACGCCTCTTCCACACTTCACAGCACTTACAGTCCCGGAGTACAGGCCAGTTAATAGACCAATAATCCTTGCAGGAATCCCATGGAGATGCGTCAAACGCCTTCTTGAGATCGACATAGGCTGCAAGCATTCTCTGTTGAAACTCACATCGGCGCTCCACCAGTACGCGAAGCGCTAGGATACAGTCAGTTGTTGACTTACCGGGCGTGAACCCTGACTGTTCAGGTCTCTGATGCTTCAGCAGGTGAGTGCGGATCCGCGACAGCAGCAAATGGGCAAGCACCTTGCCTGGTACGCTGAGCAGTGTTATTCCATGGTAGTTGTTGCAGTCTTGACGGTTCCCTTTCCCCTTCCAGATAGGGACGACCAATCCCTTCTTCCAGTCAGGAGGAATGGTACCTGAATGCCATACAGCAGTCAAGACGGCATGCAACCCACGGATCGTGGCTTCACTCCCAGCTTTGAGCAGCTCTGCAATGATGTTGCAGATGCCAGCTGCCTTTCCACCCCTCAACTTTGCCACAGCCTCTTTGACATCGCCAATGGAGGGTGCAGTTTCGTCGATGGGTGGATCAGCATCCAGCGTTTGCAGCCCTGCAGTCCGGAGCTGTCCGCTTGGATGATGCACCGTGAACAGCTGCTCAAAGTACTCAGCCCAACGAGCCATCTGCCCACCTGCGTCCGATACGAGGCAACGATCTGCTGTTCGGATAGCACTCACCTGAGAAGTAGACTTGGAATGGAGATTCTTCAGAGCTCGATAGGCAGGTCTGAGGTCATTAGCATTTAAATGACACTCGACATCCTCAGCAAGACCCCTCACATACCTCTTCTTTTCTCTTCTCAGGAGAGTTCTAGTCCTATATGACAAAGCCCTGTACTGGTCATGGTCCCGAGCAAGTCTGGCAGCGCGATTCTCCTCAATACTTTCCAGTGTCTCTACCGAGGTGAAGCCACTCCGTGACCTCGGCGCTCCCCAATGCATTCACTGGCAGCCTCAAGAGTCTCACGTTTGAAAGTATCCCATAGTTCTTCAGGGTCCTCAAGGGTTTAAGCGCTTCAAACCGATTGGAGACTGTCACTGCATACTGTTGTGCACATGTCAAGTCCTTCAGTTTCTCAAGATGAAACACAGTGTGGTTATATCTTGGAGGTTTTCTGGACTTGACATGAAGCATGAGTGAAGCAACAACAAGCCTGTGGTCGATCGCAAAGATCTCGGCACTCCGAAAAACCCTGTAGTTCTGGAGGATCCTTCAACGAGTACTGACAAGGATATGGTTGATCTCCTTCGCTACCCTTCCAGCATTGCTATACCAAGTGCAGCGGTGCAGCGCTGGTCTCTGATTACAGGAACCCGCAATTTTCAGCCTTCTGGATCTTGCAAAATTCAGAAGGAAAGAGCTGTTGTCATTTCTGGTACCAGGGCCATGGGGACCAACATATATCTCATAGCCAGCCTTTTCAGTGCCAGTGACAGCATTAAAGTCGCCCAGGACAATGAGTGCATCACGACAGGGACACTGGTCCAGTACAGAGTCGAGTTTGGCGTAGAACATCTTTTTTTCTTCAGTTTCACACACCTCGGTAAGAGCATGCACTGCAACAACAGACATGAAGCCAAACTGTGCTTCAGCCTTAATCGCATTATACGCTCATCAACTGGAGTAACTTCAACAACAGATGGCAGCAGTCTGCTGGAGACGCCTATGGCTACCACCTTGTCATGGTGACCATTGCTCATGCCGGACCAGTAGTAAGTAAAGCCCCAACTACTGGTCTCGCCACAACCAGGCCTCCTTGTCTCAGAGAGCCCCACCATATCCGCCCTCAGCCTATTGAGCTCATCAGATAAATGAGACAGTCGGTGATCCTCTGAGAGCCTCAGGACATTCCAGGAGCTCACACCCAGAACCCTTATAAGGTTCACCCCATGAGCGGTTCAACGTGTAGGCGCCACAACTGCAGCCCCACCGGCACCCCCAAAATTAGAAATAGGGCTAGGGGGTCCTCCCGCCCCTCTCAGGACACAGGCTTTCCCCTGCATTCGTCATACCGGTAGGCAGGCCCCTCTGGTGCCTCGGCACCTGAGAGGTCTGCACGGTCGGAACCCCAGCATACTTTGAGCCCAGAGGCTCGCCTGCGCCTATAGCCCCTACCCCGACCTCTGCCTCTAACATTAGTGGTGGCTGTGGATGTTTTTTTACGGGGAGGGGTTGCAAGCCCCACCCCAACCAGCTAGGTCAGCCATGTCCAGGAACACTGGTATCCCTGGGGGAAAGAACCCTGGCTGCCCAAAAAAGAGGAAGAGGAGGCACAGATGAGGAGAGACAGAGGGAGGAACGAGCTATGGGAGGTAGAGGGTACTCACTCCTCACTTAGAAAGAATCCATCCACCACCAATACAATTCTGCAAGCCATCAATATCGCCCTAACACGGTCAATTTAATTGTCAATTCAGAGTATTGATAATGAAATTGCGCAATATAATTGATCGTGTGCAACCATTTATGTATGGAATTTGTATGACCATGTGTGCATTCTCTTTTCTTTGGGTGGTGGTCCTCCTCCCCCTCCACTGGATGTTCTAGATGATATCATCAGTCCCATCTTGGGGCCAGAAAAAAAAAGTGTCGTGGGAGAAGAAGGAATCGTGAACATGATGGATGTCCAGCGTGCTGATGTGTGTATTTACTCGCTTCCTATTTTCATATTATATAATTTAGTCCCCCAGCTGCTTCCTTATAGTGGCTTCCGCCCACTCTCCCCCCCCCCCCCTCTCTCTCTCTCTCTCT
>CM035202.1:1909531-1927935 GCA_020233015.1 Callinectes sapidus | reverse complement strand
TCCATCCTCTTGTACTCCCCAAGATCCAGCCTCTTGTGACTCCACAAGACTTTTGCGGACTTCAACGTTCCTGTCCATCGCTGGAGGGTCTTCGCTCCAAGGACATCTCAGGTGGAGTTGAGGAAGCGAGGAACGGTTCCACCTACAGTATTTGTGGGAAAATGACCTTCTTTATCGGAAGTGCTTTTCGTCTAATTGTACTCGTAAGGTAAATACTATATCTCTAATTATCCCCAAGGAATGTCGCCCTGTCATCTTGCGTGTTGCTCATGTAGGGCCCATGGCTGGACATTTTTCGCATAGGAAAACCCACTTGAAGATCTCGCAGGACTTTTTTTGGCCTGGGATGGGTGCAGACATCAGGGGTTATTGTCGCTCATGCGATTAGTGCCAGCGCATGTCATCTAAGGGACGGGTATACGTCCTGTGCATTTACAACCTCTTCCCATTGTGATGGAACCTTTCTTGAGGGTCGCTATCAACTTAGTCGGCCCTTTGTCACCTCCATCTTTGAAGGGCACCGATATATTCTAACATTAATTGACTTCTCTACTGGATTTCCAGAGTCAATGCCTTTGAGGGACATCGACCCCATCTCTCTCTCCGAAGCATTGTTTGCAGTCTTCTCCAGAGTGGACATTCCCAGGAAGATTCTATCCGAAAGAGAGACTCAGTTTACATCCAACCTGATGGCAGAGCTCCACAAGTTGCTGGGTGTGAAACCCATCTTCATTACTCCCTTCCGTCCACAGGGAAATGGACGTATTGAGCGGCTCCAGGGTATTCTCAAGTCAGCCTTAAGGAAGCTGTGTAGCGACAAATCCCGGGAGTGGCACAGGTATCTGGTACCAACCCTCTTTACTCTCCGGGAAATACCTAACGACCGCACCGGGTTTTCTCTCTTTGAGCTACTCTATGGCAGATGGGTACGGGGCCCCCTACTTTACTACGTGATTTGTGGGAAAACAAGAACATCTCCGAGGATGAGCGACCAACATTCCAGTACGTTCTCGAGTTGTGAGATAAATTGGCAGAATGCGCTCATATAGCAGCCAACAATGCTAAGGTGAGTAGCATTAAATACAAATCCTACTTTGACATAAAGTCACAGAACCGCCAGATCCAGCCGGGTGACGAGGTGTTGGTCCTGCTGCCGAGCAACACCAACAAGCTCCTTGTGGCCTGGGATGACCCCTACAAGGTGCTTGAAAGACGTGGCAAAGTGGACTATTTGATTGACCTGCCCAGGGGACCGAAACTGTACCACGCAAATATCCTGAAGAAGTACCATCGGCGTGCCCAGGTTAACCAAGCGCATATCCTGGATGAGACATCATCACTACCGGAGCTGGAAGATGCTGGTAAGACGCTTTGTATTACTGAGGACAATTGTGGTTTACCTAATGTCCCAGTCATAACCTCAAAGATGCCGGATACTTCAAAACTATCCATTAATCCTAATCTTTCCTGGCGTCAATCGGCAGACATAGAAGACCTTCTCCTTATATACTCTGCCACTTTCTCTCAAAAGCCTGGTTGTACCACCACTTTGGAACACGACATCTTCCTCATGACCACCGGGAGAATTCAGGCAAAGATCTACCCTGTGCCTCTCCACCTTCAAACATACTTCCAGGAAGAAGTCGACGATCTTTTGAGACAGGAAATCATCCAGCGGTCAACCTCTCTGCGCTGTTCGCCAGTAATCATGGTACGGAAATCTGACAGTACATACAGGATGGCTATAGACTACAGGCTCCTTAACATTGTCACTGTTTTTGACGCCGAGCCTTCCTGCAGTGTTGAGGCAGAACTACGTAAATTCGCAGGCGCTAAATTCTTCTCTGAACTAGATTCGAGTAAAGCCTACTATCAAGTCCCGCTGTCCCTCGAGGCTCGTCCTTTTACTGCCTTCCCTTCTTCTTGAGGTTTGATGGAATTTACCACAATGCCTTTTGGTCTTGTCACGGCCTGTGCCACTTACGTTCGCCTCATGAGAATAGTGCTTGATGGACTACCCAATGTTTCGTTTTATTTTGATAACATCTTTGTGTACTCCTCAGAATGGTCCACTCACACTTCTGCCCTTAAATCTGTTCTAGATAGACTCCAAAACCATGGACTTGCCCTCAAGCCTTCAAAATGTCGATTTGGAGTAGAGTCCATCGACTACATGGGATTTGTGTTATCTCCAGACCTTCTTCAACCCCAAGTAGACAAAGTCACTGCCATCGTTTTCATGACTCCTCCATCCACCAAGAAGCTACTGTGGAGTTTTCTTGGATGTGAGGGAAATGAACTGCAGGAGCGTAAAGATGACGAGGGCTGTGCAGATCTATCTCCACTTTACCAGGTGAATTACTCGTTACTTCCCGTGGTGGCTGTCAAGAGTGAAACGACGGGCAAAACAACATCACTTTATTTAGCAATCCCAGCACTGAACACAAGTAGGAACAACACAGTATCTTGAACAGCAGTCTTGCACAGGTTGCTTCACTGTAGTCCTGTCGCCGGCCAACACCTGGACAGCAGGGAGTAGAGTGGAGAGTGGAGACACGACGCGTAGGTCCCTTAGGCGGCACATCAGGTGTCTGGTGCCGATCCTGACGCCACGAGTGAGCAGAGGGCTGGGGTCTAGCTAGAGTCCAACAGGCAGCATAGGACGTCTGTAACCCCACAAGGCGTCGTCGTAGAGTCTCCGGTGGAGGCACGTGCTGACGGGGGGGGAGGAGGCGTCTGACAGGGCTCCAGGTCAGAGGCAACCCCGAGTAACTGGGAGAGCTGGCTGCAGAGGCCGTGGTATAGGTGTGCATCCACGGCAAGTCCCAGAGTAGTCTCCGGCCACCTCTGTGTCTGTCCTCCATCTCGAGTTCGGTCCGAAACCTCGGAGCCTCGAATGGAACACAAAAGCGATAACGTGGCTATGGTGAAGCGTGGCGGATTAAATAGTGTCTTCCCTTTACACAACCCCCCGAACAAGACTCTATGATATAGATTATCGAAGCACACCTAAGAAAGACTAGCTCCTATACGAAAGAGATCTAGAAAAATCCAAAACAACAACTGATATTGCTTAGAAATGATAACCCCAAAAAAGGAGGAGAAAAACCAAAACAAATTTCCCGAAGGAACTTAGTAAAGATATACATCCCAGGAGTGAACATCAAACTATCAGCAGGCCAAATCATATACATCTACTTAAATAACTAGCACCAGCATTATCTTTGCCTGCAATATGTCCAACTCTAAACCTATACCCTTGAAGACAAAGTGCCCACCGGAGGAGCCTGTCGTTACCTCCTTTAAAGTGAGTCAGATATACAAGAGGCTTATGATCTACCTCTAGGACAAATTCTTTACCGCGTAGGTAATAATCAAAGTGTCTGATCCCAAACACAACAGCTAAACACTCCTTTTCAACTGTGGAATACTTGCGTTCCCTGTCGAAAAGCTTCCTGCCTCCGTAGGTTACAGGGTGAGGATAATCCCTGCTGTACTGCAGTAACAACGCTCCCAATCCTTGTTTCGAGGCATCATTCCGAAGCACGAAGAGATGAGACGGGTCCGGCAATCCGAGTACTGGATGGGAGTGTAACGCAGACTTCAGGTGTTCGAAGCACTTTTGTTACTCCTTTGTCCAAACGAGAGGTTCTGGAACGCCCTTACGCAGGAGATCAGACAGACTGCTGGTGTAGGAAGCAACTTCGGGTATGAAAATCCTATAGAAATATATCATACCAAGAAAGGATCAGAGTAATTTCTTATTAGAAGGAGGTGTTATTGATGATATTGCAGATACCTTATTTTCCTAAGGGTGCAGGGTGTGTCCATCCATGATGAATCCTAGGTAGTGGATGGATCCGAATCCAAAGCGACACTTTGACGGACGGGCAGTGAGTCCATGCTGTCTGAGACGGGTAAAGGCGGCATGGAGAGCTGCAAGACGTTTATCCCAAGTAGAACCAAAGACAAAGATATTATCCAAGTAGAAGGTAACGCTCTCTAGTCCAGCAAGGACGAGTTGCATCAGTCTGATGTACATTGCACAAGCTGTAACGAGTCCGAATGGGAGGCGGCAGAACTCCATAAGCCCAAGGAGTGTCGGAAAGGCTGTAAAACTCGTGACCCGGTCGGCAAGGGGTACCTGGTAATAAGCTTTTGTTAGGTCTAGTTCAGAAAAATACCTGCTCCCATAGAATTTGTGAAAGTCTTCTGTTATGGTGGTTATTGGTTCTGCATCAAATACGGCGATGGAGTTTAATACCCGGTAGTCCACGGCAAGGCGGTAGCTTCCAGAGGCTTTCTTGACCAGGACAACTGGTGAGCAATGTGGTGACTGAAAAGGCCTGATGATTTTCTGGCTGAGAAGCTGATCAACTTCCTGTTGGAAAAAAGGTTTGAGATGAAGGGGGATAGGATACAGCTTAGGTTGATGCGCTCGGTGGTACACACTTCGATGTCATGCTGGAGGGTAGACGAACAACCAGGAACTTCAGAAAGAACGTCCGCGAAATCACGTGTGAGGTGGTTGAGTTGGTGAGTTGTAGTTAGGTTTATCTCAACCACAGGGAAGGTGTCGGGCTCCTCTTGATCCAAGCGACCATCTGGTGTTATAGGAAGATCCTCGTGTTAGGCGCACTGGTTAGGTAGAGATATATTTGTATATTCTAATTTATTCTGTATATTGTATGCATCGTTTGTACGTATCGTCCCGTCTCATACAGGCCTGATACTCGTCCTGTTGGACTAGAGACGCGTCTGATTAAGTTACCATACAGTAAATCATAGAAGGTACTCTTTACCTTGGACAAGTACTAAAACTACTGACAGTAACCTTAAGTCACTTTAATAAAAGACACCTGAGTAACTAACACACCTTTCTAACCACAATATTTAAATGTGTAAGTAATTTCTGTGTCACTACATGCAACACTTAAGCCACAACACCTGGAGTGTACTTTTCCACCAAACTAAAAACTAAAATAAATTGTATACCGCTCGACCATAATCCCTGCTACGGTTGAATGCCTACTTCTGGCCCCAGATATCTGCCAGATTATCTGCAGACCTTCCTCCTATCTTCACCTTGCCAGTGAGTCGCCGACCCTGCCTTTACCTGGTGACCCAACAGGTATATACTATTAGTGTCGGTTAAAACTACAGCCGATACAGGTAACGTAATGGTTTGCAGCTTGGAATAAATCTATGTGCAAAACTGTGCCTACAACCTCAAAAAACTAGGTGGATAACGTGGGTGAGTGAAAAACACTAAACAATCTGGAACGGAGTGAGTGAACGAAGCATTAGAGAAAACGAGGTGTGAAGTGGTAGTCGCACTCTCTGAGCTGCATCGTTCCGCTCTCGTTAGCGAAACGTAACCAAAACGGCGGCCGTGTTTACAGCTCCGCCAGACCACTAATACCTCCCTTCCCTGTCGAGATTGACTCTTACAACTCTTGACCGAAGTGCTTCCTTACCTCCGCCCCAGCACCCACGGCACTCCTGCGACACACACGCACACTACCGTCACCGCCAAACAACCCAACCCTGTGTTGTACAACCACAACTCGGTCTTATTCCTGTATAGAGCAATCAATTACAACGTGGATTACGGTCCCTGCCTACAAGAGGTTAGGACCAGGGATAGCTGTTCACTGCGAGCGTGAGCTGTCCTGCCTGCCCCACTAGCGGTGCAGCCAACCTTCATTCCTGGCGCACGGCCTGCCCCGCCTAACCGAGCGGTGCAGCTTCTCCTCATCGGCGCCCGGCCTGCCCCCCTCCCTTCTCCCCCCCCACACCACAGAGCAGCGCAGCCAGCCTCCTTACCCATCTTCAGCTTCCCGCCGTCTCCGCGCCACCGCCGCGAGACTTCCAGTGACTTGCTACAGTAGCCGGCCAATTTGGACCTTCATAAGCGTCTAGCAGTCCTGAACATTAACTTAATAGGTGAGACAAGCATCTAGCTGACACTACACTAACACATGTTAATTACACCACTAGTTTAACACTATAATATGTGGTAATTTAAATATTATCTCACATTTAATGCCCAAACAGCCTTGTGGAGAACATGTGTGAAATTAATTTTTCAGCTACTCAGATGTAATTTTTTTCTTACCGTTGATGTTCCTGTAGTAACTCTTTACCGATCTCGGTGTTCATCTTTATCTTGTATCTCTTTTAATTGCCTTAAAAGCACTAGGGAACAAGGGTACAACATTAAACAAAAATAAATATAGATGTAATCATACATGCGTAAAAATAAAAACTTTACCTTACAGCAATTAGCTGGAGCATTTAATAAGCTACGTGTTTCGGATAACACAGAGAAAAACTCTGCCGCTGTCGACGTTAGCTGTGACAGTAAGGGAGAAGTAAATAATTGAACTGAGGAAACTGAAAATAATACTCGTGTTGAGAATTGGTAGTCAACACCTCAGAGTTCCTCCAACTTCTCTTACTCAAACTAACTTTTCTGTTACTGTGTTAACTACACCAACTGTCACCATGTCTTTACCTAATACTTTATCTGAGTTCAAATTCGAGAATCCTTACCTATATACCTCAGTCTTCCAGTTCATTACCCTTCCATCATTGCTCCTGTGTTTCTGATCATTGTTGTATTAGTTCCTCTGATTTTCTGAGTCAGGAAAACCTTGACTTTGTACAATCATCTTAATGATATTGTTAGGGCTGACGCCGAGAACACACAACATGATTGGGTACACTTTTACACCATCGTAAGGGCGCGATGTGGTAGCTGACCGAGCAATGTTAGGCGCACTGGTTAGGTAGAGATATATTTGTATATTCTAATTAATTCTGTATATTGTATGCATCGTTTGTACGTATCGTCCCGTCTCATACAGGCCTGATACTCGTTCTGTTGGACTAGAGACGCGTCTGATTAAGTTGTCATACAGTAAATCATAGAATGTACTCTTTACCTTGGACAAGTACTAAAACTACTAACTTAAGTCACTTTAATAAAAGACGCATGAGTAACTAACACACCTTACTAACCACAATATTTAAATGTGTAAGTAATTTCTGTGTCACTACATGCAACACCACCTTACGCGCCGCTGGGGTGTGGACAGCAGATCTAAATTGGGTGGCGTGACGTCGACAAGTGTACCCGTGACTCTACGTGTGTGACTCTTTCCGGTGATCTTGTAGTGACTAAACTAGTGAAAGACTCCCAGGCCGTGTCAGAACATTTAGTGACCCGCCTATCTTCACTCGTGTGTATAAATTGTACAAAATAGTTATTTAATACACTTAAGCCACAACATCTGGAGTGTACTTTTCCACCAAACCAAAAACTAAAATAAATTATATACCGCTCGACCATAATCCCTTCTATCGTTGAAGGTCTACTTCTGGCCCCAAATACCTGCCAGATTATCTGCAGACCTTCCTCCTGTCTTCACCTTGCCAGTGAGTCGCCGACCCTGCCTTCACCACGTGACCCAACAGGTATATGCTATCAGTGTCGGTTAAAACTACAGCCGATGCAAGTAACACTCGACCATTTCAAGATGATCCTCCTCGGAAGGTGAGAAGCTCACTTCAAGGACGTCATCTGCATCTCTGGAGGAAGAAGGTTCATCCAAAACCGTAGCTTGGTTGACATGGGCACGCCTGTAATACCGTTTTAACAAGTTAGCATGGCACAACTTGGGCTTCCCTTTTTTCCTCGATGACATAGTTAACCCTATTCTTATGCTAGAGGGCAGTGTATGGACCATTCCAAGCCATCAGTAGTTTACTCGAAGTGTCAGGCAGGAGAACGAGGACTTCGTCACCCGGATTGAACTGTTGGTCTTGGGAGCTCAAGTCAAAGTATGTCTTGTATTTGGTGGCACTGATGTTAGAGTTCTCGGCGGCGATCTTCGCACAATCAGCTAGCTTGTCCTTCAGCTCAATCACATACTGGAACCAAGATCTTTCGTCCGTGGTAAGTTTTTTTTATCCTCCAATAAATCACGCAGAACTGAAAGAGGGCCTCTAACTGCCCTACCATACAATAACTCAAAAGCAGAGAACCCTGTTCTATCGCTTGACATCTCTCGCAGGGCGAACAAGACGGCAGGCAGGTAGCAGTGCCACTCAGAGCACAACTTACGAAGAGAGACCTTGAGGGTGGAATGGAAGCGTTCTACTCTTCCGTTGCCACTTGTGTGATACGGTGTAGTGAAGAGTGGCTTGGCTCCCAGAAGTCTATGTAGCTCGGTCATCATTTGAGAGGTGAACTGCGTGCCTCTGTCCGATAAAATCTCAAGGGGGATGCCTACTCTTGAAAACATCTCCAGTAACGCCTCTGCTACAAAAATGGAGGTCACTTCCTTCAGAGGTGTGGCTTATGGAAATCCTGTGCCGAAATCAATAAGGGTCAAAATGTATCGATGCCCTTGTTGTTGCAGGAGACAAGAGACCAACAGTGTCGATAGCAACCCTAGAAAATGGCTCAGTCACGATGGGTAGTTAGTTGTTCAAGGGGGACTGGTCTCACTCTTCCCTTATCAGACATGCGCTGGTACTTATCACAAGATTTACAATAGTTACGCATGTCGGTCCACATACCTTGCCAGTAGAATTGTTCTCCAACCTTCATCCCTGTCTTGCAGTGAGAAAAGAGTCCAGCCAAAGGACTCTCGTGAGCAAGGGCTAATACTGCTCGGCGGCACTCGGCGGGAACCACCAAATACTTCTTTCCTCGTTGGCTCTGGCAGTTTGAAGACAGGCAAACTCTGTACAGATGTCCATCAGAGACTTCGTAACTCAATGTGGAGCCAGTACGGGTTGCAGCCTATTCCTTTTTTTAGGCCTTCATCCACAGCAAAACGAGGGTAGGGCAGGTGTTCTGTAAATCAGAGAAATCTTTCGGTGACACAGACAAAGGTTCTAAGTGTGGAAGTACCAATGGGTGAATTTTCCGAGCAGCAGCAGAACGGGTCTGGACGGCTTGTACATCAACGAGACCAGGAACAAATGGAGGAGGACCCTCACAAGCCTTGGTGACATCTGGGTAGTCTGATGATCGCACGCCCTCGACATTACCTACTAAGACCCTGCAGAACTTGAGTGGGGCGCGAACAGCGTCGACCCAACCCTCAAAGTAGGGACAGCGCAGGAAACATCTCACAACAGGGAAGACGTCGGTTCTTCCAAGGTAGCCGTGGCAGCAAACCGTGCGACATCGAGAAACGTCCACGTCTGATAGAGCCTCTTCCGAAACCAAAATATTTGAACATCCTGTATCCTGAACAATGGTTGATACTCTGGAGCCATTAAAGGTGCCTGAGGCATAGTACTGATGAACATAAGATTTGGATAGACAGGACGAGATCTTGACGTTATATATATATATATATATATATATATATACTGGGACGCCTCCTGCTGTTCCTGGGACGACGCCTGCTGTTCCTAGGACGACTCCTGTTGTTCTTGGGACGACTCCTGCTGTTCCTGGGACGCCTCCTGCTGTTCCTGGGACGCCTCCTGTGATGCCTGGTTCCACCGTTTCCAGCCTGGTGACGCCTTCCTGTCCTGTGATGCCGTCACCTGCTGACACTCTGGCATCTTCCGTGGTGGCCAGACTCAGCCAGCCACACACCTTGGCGCAGTGGTGCTTCCTTCGCCACCCCGCGCCCCAGTGAGTTGGTAGCTACAATTACGCCAGCTCCGCCAGTGCCAGGATTACCCTCAGTGCTTCCAGTGCCAAGGATTTACTCTGACAGTGCTCAGGACTACTCGTAGTGTTCCCCTGTGCCCAAGATTGTATCCCCAGTAATCCCCTACCGCCCGGGATTACCCACAGTGTTCCCTTGTGCCCAGGATTTATCCCTAGTATTCATCTACCGCCCGGGATTACCCGCAGTGCGCCCAGTGTCCAGATTGTGTTCCCAGTAATCCACGACCGCCCGGGATTACCCGCAGTGTGCCCAGTGTCCAGATTGTGTCCCCAGTAATCCCCGACCGCCCGGGATTACCCGCAGTGTGCCCAGTGTCCAGAAAGTGTCCCCAGTAATCCCCCGCCGCTCGGGATTACTCAGTGTTCCCCTGTGCTCAGACCTAACCCCACCACCTCCTGCAGTGCCTTGAAAAGCCCAGGAGTGCGTTAGTGTCGGAAACAGTGTTCTCTGCACGTGCCTGTGCTTATGTGCGGCTCTGATTCTGCTGTGGTTCCTCACACACCACCAGCATGTCAGGCTGCAAGATTCTAACCTGAACACACACCTCTTCTTGAGATATCGGCTCGTCTAGGATAGGAATAGTAACATCAGTGCTAATATCATAATCGTGCGATGATTGAGGAAGGTTTCAAATCTTCAAAATGCAGCTTAAAACATTCATGTCTTGGTGCATCTTCATTATTATGCGTTGACATCCTGTAATTCACTTTCCAGTCGATGGCTTGCCATACTTTTACATCGTCTTTATCCTGTAAAATCCTTTCCCACTTTCCTAAATGTACGTTATCATTTTCATTGTTACTGTCAACTCTGCTATAAACTGAGCATGTTTACAATTTTCCAGAATATCAATCCACATTAACATCTGCAATACTGTTTCTAAACATTAGTTTATCAATACTAGAAAAATTCACCAAAGCGGCAGTGAGTCTACGCCTGGCAGCGAGTCTATGCAGATATGAGTGGTCTCCCAGCAACGCTGGTCTTTCAAACAAGTGATCAAGACTCACCCCGGTACAGGTGACAGTAAGCGTGATTGGGGGTAGTCAGACGGGAGTCCACTCTACTGTAATACACAAAAAAATTCAATATACCTCACAACATTATTATGAAGTAATATACAGGTCTATTTCAGAGGTCCATGCATCATTCCTTCTGAAAGTTTTGTTCCCAATATAGTGCTTGTCTGAGGTTTTTTGGTTATTTACTACTAACATCTTATTTTCAATGCATAGAGCTGATTAAATGTCTGCGTTCGAATTGGCATTAACGCCACCATCCGCAATGATTGGGTACAAGAGTCCTTCACTCTCATGAATGCGATCAGTTAAAGCCCGTAACTTATCATCAAATCTTGCATTTAAAGTCACACATAATTATGATTTTCCCTTTTTCATAAGTAACAAATTTTTCCTGAATAGCAGCAAATGAGGTAGCCGAGTAATATGAGGAATCACTGGGTGGTATTATAGCAAAAAGGCGAAGATGGTACAAGGGATGTTTTCGAACCTCATCCACACCTGATCACCTACGTTCACATCAACATCCTGCACGAGATACTCGAGAAAGTTTTTAACACACACCACCACGCCCCCACGCTCCGCTGACCCAACTACTACACTGCGGTAACACACGTACGTAGATCAGACTCTACCTATTTGACCTGTTTTGACTTCAGTTATACAAACCACATCAAACTTAGTTAAAACTTTTCTTGCGGCCTCACCACTTTTCTTTCCTTGCGGTAACACACGTACGTAGATCAGACACTACCTAGTTGACCTGTTTTGACTTCAGTTATACAAACCACATCAAACTTGGTTAAGACTTTTCTTGCGGGCTCTAACTATCAATAACACAGCCATCTCGATATAGTTTAAGCTCCCGATTATCAAGACGAATTACACTTTTTTCATGGTTTCTCTTCTTCCGTCTTCTCAGCATCACGCATACTTTGCTATTCTTTGCTATACTTTGCTATTCTTTGCGATGGACATCCTTCTTTATATAAATCTTATGAATGGATCACCGGAGGTATTGAGATTCTTAGCTTTACATAGGATGTTGCTCTGCAAAATTTTGTCATTTAACATGAATAGGATGGGTCTGGGGCGACGATGAGTTGCATCGCCATCAGCAATATGCCCTATCCTCTTGTGGAATCCCCATGCTCAGCCGCCAAGCCCATCGTAGTCCACACCTTGTTGAGCTTATCATTAGCTGTCACCGCACCATCCAATGCCTCCTGTTCATCAGGAACACCCGAAATGACTAGGTTCGCCTCTCTTTCCTTCCGGCCCAAGGTCTCAAGGTCTCAATAAATTGCTGCTGCTTGGCAATAACTTGTTCCTGCTGCTCCAAACGTGTCTCCAAAGATGGTAGACACTTGTTGGCAGTGCTATTTGATGACGTAAGAAGATCTTTCAATGACGCCAACTCTTCCATCACATCACTCAATTTGTTTGTAATTCCTGCCCACGCGCGCACCCATCCACCCACCCACCCACCCACACACACACACACACACACACACACACACACACACACACACACACATACACACACACCGCGTAGTGTAGTGGTTAGCACGCTCGGCTCACAACCGAGAGGGCCCGGGTTCGAGGCCCGGGGGCGGCGTGGCAAATGAGTAAGCCTCTTAATGTGTATCTAGCCCCTGTTCACCTAGCAGCAAGTAGGTACGGGATGTAATTCGAGGGGTTGTTGGCTTCGCTGTCCCGCTGTGTAGTGTGTGATGTGGTTTCAGCCCTAACCGAAGATCGAACTATGAGCTCTGAGCCAGCCTTTCCATTTGTAGGGAAAGGCTGGCTGGGTGACCAGCAGGCGACCGCGGTGAATAACATACACACACACACACACTCACACACACACACACACACACACACACACACACACACACACACAATTGTAAATAGTCAGCGCCGCTAGATGGGGTGCTCTACTTTGGAGTCGCGATGAAGTCGTCGTTTGCCCGTCGAAGAGCCAACCAATCTGGCATTGAGTTGGTTGGGGCGCGAGAATAGAAGCGCGGAAGGTGCGGCTCGTGCGGTATATCTTATAAAAATTGATCCAGTTTTGCTTTAAATTAGTCTAGGGTGACGTTGGTGAGGGCTTGTAAGTATAGTGGTAGCGAGTTAAAGAGCATTGGACCACCTATGGGTAAGGAATTGCTCATCAAAATCTTCATTCTGTTAAGGGCCCGAGGGTAAATTATCTATTTTACAGAGTCGCCCTAGTAGCTGATGGTTGTGGAAGCATAGGTCTTTGTCAATGGAACAAAGGCCCTGCATTCCAGACGTAGGGAATCTGATATTGCTCTCTACGCCGCTATTGATTCGCCCCCAGTAGTTTAGGTGTCTTACAGTTGATATGCAGTAGGTAAATGACCTTTGTACCGATTCGACCACAGCTGGCATCAATATTCCAACAGGTGGACAACCAGCGATTTGTATAAGGTCAACATAGGAATTGTGTTTCATCTTGAGAAGCTGAAGGACTTGACATGTGCACAAGAGTATGCAGTGACAGTCTCCAATCGGTTTGGAGTGCTCGACACCCTTGAGGACCCTGAGGAGCTATGGGATACCTTCAAACGTGAGACTCTTGAGGTTGCCAAGGAATGCATTGGTGAGCGCCCGAGGTCACGGAGTGGCTCCACCTCGGTAGAGACGCTGGAAAGTATTGAGGAGAGCCGCGCTGCCAGACTTGCTGGGGACCATGACCAGTATAGGGCTCTGTCACGTAGGACTAGAACTCTTCTGAGAAGAGACAAGGAGAGGTACGTCAGGGGTCTCGCTGAGGATGTCG
The DNA here is from genome assembly GCA_020233015.1 of Callinectes sapidus. Lineage (NCBI taxonomy): Eukaryota > Metazoa > Arthropoda > Malacostraca > Decapoda > Portunidae > Callinectes > Callinectes sapidus. Next base: position 1,914,409 of record CM035202.1, on the reverse strand, counting down.
AGTGTCATTTAAATGCTAATGACCTCAGACCTGCCTATCGAGCTCTGAAGAAACTCCGCTCCAAGTCTACTTCGCAGGTGAGTGCTATCCGAACAACAGATGGTTGCCTCGTATTGGACGCAGATGGGCAGATGGCTCGTTGGGCTGAGTACTTTGAGCAGCTGTTCACGGTGGATCCTCCAAGCGGACAGCACCGGACTGCAGGGTTGCAGACGCTGGATGCTGATCCACCCATTGACGAAACTGCACCCTCCATTGGCGATGTCAAGGAGGCTGTGGCAAAGTTGAGGGGTAGAAAGGCAGCTGGCATCTGCAACATCAGCGCGGAGCTGCTCAAAGCTGGGGGTGAAACCATGATCCGTGGGTTGCATGCTGTCTTGACTGCTGTATGGCATTCAGGTACCATTCCCCCTGACTGGAAGAAGGGGTTGGTCATCCCGATCTGGAAGGGAAAGGGGACCGTCAAGACTGCAGCAACTATCGTGGAATAACGCTGCTCAGCGTACCAGGCAAGGTGCTTGCCCATTTGCTGCTGACACGGATCCGCACTCACCTGCTGAAGCATCAGAGACCTGAACAGTCAGGGTTTCACGCCCGGTAAGTCAACAACTGACCGTATCCTAGCGCTTCTCGTACTGGTGGAGCGCCGTCGTGAGTTTCGACAGGGAATGCTTGCAGCCTATGTCGATCTCAAGAAGGCGTTTGACTCAGTGCATCGAGAGACACTCTGGGATCTTCTGCGTCTCTGTGGGATTCCAGCAAGGATTACTGGTCTATTAACTGGCCTGTACTCCGGGACTGTAAGTGCTGTGAAGTGTGGAGGAGGAGTGTCCAGCTTCTTCCCTGTGAATACAGGTGTGAGGCAGGGCTGTGTGCTTGCTCCATCACTTTTCAACACATGCATGGATTGGGTACTAGGCAGAGTTGTGGAACAAAGTTATTGTGGAGCATCTGTCGCCAACACCAAGATTACAGATCTTGTTTTTGCTGATGATGCAGCAATCTTCGCTGAGTCACTGGAGGTTCTGGTAATGGCTCTAGAGGCTCTGCACGAGGAGGTGAAGCCCTTGGGACTTAAGGTTTCCTGGGCCAAGACCAAGGTCCAGGTGTTTGGAGGCGTGCTGGATGAAACAGTACAGTCTGTCCATGCGTGTGGCGAGGACATTGAGATCTTGAAAAGTTTCACATACCTTGTAGTACATAACGATGGTGGGTCGAGCCAAGAAGTCACACGGCGGATTGGCCTGGCCCACGGCGTTATGGATTCGTTCAACACGAGTATTTGGCGTTGTCGATACCTGTGCAGACGGAGAAAGATTCGGATCTTCAAGTCGCTGGTGATCCCTGTCTTACTCTATGGTTGTGAGACATGGACATTGAACACCGACCTGAAGAGGCGAATTGATGTCTTTGGTACTAGATGCCTTCGCTGGATCATGGGATACCGCTGGTATGACTTTGTGTCAAATCAGCGATTGTTCCACGAGACCAATTCGAGGCCTATTACTAGCATAGTCCGTCAGCGCCAACTGCGGCTATATGGGCATGTGGCACGATACCCGGAAGCCGACCCTGCTTGTCGGGGTGTTTCCGTAAGGGACAACCCAACCTGGAGGAGGCCTAGGGGACGCCCACAGAACTCTTGGCTGCGGCAAGTCGATGCCTCCTGCTGGGAGTTACTCGGTATAGGAAGGGAACCTGCATGGAGACTCGCGAGGCGTGACCGTCAGGAGTGGCGCCGTAGGGTAGGCGAGGCACGCGCCCCCCGGCGTATGCCCCCCATGATTGATGATTGAACATAGGAATGGGGTCTCTCGTTTTAAATGTGTGGAGTATCCGACCCAGTTGACCATGCGCTTTTTTAACTGTATTGGCAATGTGCAACGAAAATGTAGCATCATTTGAGAGGCAGACACCAAGGTCTCTGACATTAGACTGGGTAGCGATGATGGAGTCATCAGGTGCAGCGCAGGATGCATTTGTTAATTGGGTTGGTGTTGTTGTAAATCTAAGTTGGTCGAATTTGTTACTATTGGAATTCATATTATTGATGTCTGCATATTCATATATTTTATTTAGATCATTTTGTAGAAGGACTGCATCTTCATTAGTATTAATCATTTTAGTAACTCGTACGTCATCAGGGAAAGAAGTGACAGTGGAGTTGGTGATGCTTGAGTCTATGTCATGGATGTGAACAGGAAACAGTAATGGTCCCAGGCAGAGCCTTGAGGAACACCACTCTCGACAGACAACACTGAAGACAAGGCCCCACTGACAGCGACAAATTGGGTTCTGTTGGTTAAAAATGCAGAGACCCAAAGACCCAGTTGACCTGAGATTCCCAAGTTGCTCAGTTTATGGAGCAGAACCCTGTGGTCAAACTTGTCGAATGCATTTGAGAAATCAAGGTAAATTACGTCAATCATATTGGATTCTAGGGAGGTGATGATCCGATCGTGATGTGCAAGAAGTTGAGATAGACAGGATCGACCTATCCTGAAACCATGCTGTCCGTCGTTCATTTTGTCTGTCTTCAAGATATGTGGTGATTTTCTTGTAATTATTTTTCAAGTACTTTGATAATGTGCTAGGTGCGACCTATGGGCCCATAAATCTTGGACTCACTTCGCGAAACCCCTTTGAAAACTGGGGTGATTTTTGCCGATTTGAGTAGTTGTGGCACGATGCCGGTTGCAAGAGAATTTTGGTAGAATGTGAGGAGTGGCTTTGCCACCACACCTGCACATTTTTTAAGAAAGATTGCTGGTATTTGGTCAGGGCCAGGCGCTGAGTTGTTGCTTAGTGTTTTTATAGCTTCGTTATATCATTATTGCTAATGGTGATGTTGCGGAGTTGTTGGTCATGGTTAGCTTGGTCTGAGGAAATGAAGAAATTTACTGCGCAATTGATGCTTTTTTTTTCTTGAAGTGGTGTACTAAAGACTGATTCGTAACGTTTTCTTAGAATATTACTTATTTCTTGAGGGTTAGTGAATACCATATCACCGTCCTTGAGTGGACCAACAGAGATCTTTATTTTTTTACTTCTTGAAGGCGGTGTATGTATAAAAATATTTCGGGTTTTCTTTGAAATTTCTTACGGCCATTGTTTCCTTATGAGCAAGCTCGCATGAGGTGGAGTTCACAAGGGCTGCATCAATGCCTGAAATTTGTTGAGTTAATGGGTTAATTGTGCAAACCTGTCGTTATTAATTGTTTTCTTCAGTTTCCTTCTTAATATGCCTCTTTTTTGTCATGAGAAACTTTGTGTCTTTTGGTATTATTGATGTCTTGTCATTTCTACTTGACTTTAAAGGTACATTATGAATAGGGACTTTTAGAAAAGTGTCGAGTATTAAGTCTAGTTGTTCGTTAGGGCCGAGATGGTCTAGGGAGGTGGAGCAGTCAGTTAAGTGTAGGAGTGCACATAAACTATCTCATGAAACGTCTTGACTAAAAAAAAATTGAAATCTGAGAAGTAGGTAATTCAGGTACTTTGCTTTAGTTTGGTTGGGTCAGTGATAAGTTTATGTTGGTAGTGATTTTGATTAGGTTATGATCACTCAGGTTGGTTATTAATACGTGGTTATGTATTAGATCTTCATCGTCGATAAAAAGCAAGTCAAGGATGTTGTTTTGCCGGGTTGGAGTTGTAATTATCTGGGTTAGGAAGAAATCTTTGGCAAATGATTGAAAATGGAGTGACTGAGACCGGTCACTGTATAAGCCTCCACTGATGGAGTCCGTGGACGAATCTATCTATAATTGGCAGATTAAAATCTCCCGTGATGATGAACGTTGGTTCAGGGGTAAAGTTATCTAATACACTACGGATAGCATTGATGGTTTCGAAAAAAGCTTGTATGTGGCAGTCTGGTGGACGATAAATGACACACACACACACACACACACACACACACACACACACACACACACACACACACACAGCTGTATGTAAACACACAGACACACACACACACACACACAGCTGTATGTACTCTGCGTTAGCCAAGTAAAATTTTGACAGCGTTTCAGTCGAGTTCGTTCTCTCGCACCGAACATTTGTCAGGTTAACTGCATTATTATTGGTACTTCAGTGAAGGTGAGTGAAAGGGGAAAGAAATTGCACGTTTCGTTATTGTTTTAAGGAATAGTACCTTATGACTGTGAATGTGTTATTGATAATATGCAGATTACAAAGAAACCTGATTACCTGATGCAAAGCATTTCCATTTCCCTTGTTTTTTTGTTTTTTTTTCAGAAAGAAAAATTAGCATGAATTTATCTATTGTGGAAGAGTTAATATTAATCATATCATAGTAACAATATGGTATGATGAATGAGATTATCACTTTTTTATATGATCTATGTTTAAGCAAAGATTAGATCTACACATTTCAGCTGGATTTCGTCCAAGTTTGGAATATCGGTGATAAAGCGAGAGTTAAGAATGGAAAAAAAAAAAAAAAAAAACTTTGTTCTGTTATAAGGAAGAACATCCGAAGGTGGAAAAGTCACGAACTAACTATATTATTATGACGATATTATGACGATATTATGGATTTTCCTCTGCATGGAGAAGCCTATTAACTATATCTACTCGCATACATAGTTGTCGTCTAGTAGGGTAATTATTTTGACGCTGTTAAAAATTCAGACTTCTTTAACCACTCACTTAAAGATAAGGATCGATGCATGTAATACCCTTTTCGTTTTCTTTCAGTACTTCAAATGTATTTTTCAAAATCGTTTTAGGTGTGACATGCCGGAATTCCGGTGAGTGCAGCGCTGCCAGTTGGAGCGCCAATTCTCTCTCTCTCTCTCTCTCTCTCTCTCTCTCTCTCTCTCTCTCTCTCTCTCTCTCTCTCTCTCTCTC
>CM035202.1:1893134-1897522 GCA_020233015.1 Callinectes sapidus | reverse complement strand
CACTGGAACGGGGGTGCTGTGAACTTATCATCAAAACCAGTTGTGACCTCACTGAACGTTTCCCTTTGTGTCTCATAACACAATGGGGTAGTCACAGCCTGCCCTCTACAGACAACCTCTTCCTCCACACAACACTACATGCACCGAATTACACACACTTCCTTCACTCAAAATTACTATTAAATATGGCGACTCCTACACCAGCCTCGGAGTCCCCCTCTGGGGAGGGGACCATAAATGTCCCCAGGTCGGAATGCTCTCCTGGTATCGACCCTAAGTGTCTTGACACCCCCCTCACATTTTTCTCCATCAACTTTTGCAACATTCGCGGTCTTCGATCTAATTTTCAATCTGTAGAACACCACCTCTCCTCCCCTAAACCTCATCTTCTTTTCCTCACTGAAACACAGGTGTCTGAGGCAACTGACAGTAACCCCTTTTCTGTTCCCTCCTACTTTCTCTATTCTCATTTTCGTTCCAAAGCTGGATGTTGCGTCTATGTCCGCAACGACATAACTTGCTCTCGTGCTCACGCTCTTGAATCTTCTGAGTTTTCTACCATCTGGCTTCAACTTCAAAGTCACTCTCTAACTAAATTTTTCTGTGCTGTATATCTCTCTCCTAACTCCTGTGACTATAGAAAATTCTTTGACTACCTAACTTCCAAAGTGGAGCACATTCTCACTCTCTTTCCTTTTGCGGAGATCTTCATTCTTGGAGACTTCAATGTTCACCACCAGCTTTGGTTTTCCTCTCTTTTCACTGACCATCCTGGTGAACTTGCCTATAACTTTGCTATCTTACATGACCTAGAGCAACTCGTGCAACACCCCACTCGTATTCCTGATCGTCTTGGAAATATGCCCAACATTCTTGACCTTTTCCTAATCTCTAATCCTTTTGCTTACGCTGTCACCCCTTCTTCTCCGTTGGGTTCCTCCGATCACAATCTCATCTGTATCTTGTCCTATCTCTCCAATTCCTCCACAGGATCCTCCAAAGCGGAGGTGCCTTTGGCATTTTGCCTCTGCTAGTTGGGCAGACCTGAGGAGGTATTATGTTGATTTTCCCTGGAATGATTACTGCTTCCGTGACAGAGACCCTTCTCTGTGTGCTGAGCGCATAACAGAGGTGATAGTTTCTGGCATGGAGGCGTACATTCCTCATTCTTTTTCTCGACCTAAACCTTCCAAACCCTGGTTTAACATAGCCTGCTCTCGTGCTATCCATGATAGAGAGGTGGCCCACAAAAGGTACTTGAGCCTTCCATCACCTGAGTCTCACGCGCTTTATATTTCTGCCCGAAATCATGCCAAGTCTGTTCTTCAACTTGCCAAAAACTCCTTCCTTCACAGAAAGTGTCAAAATCTTTCCAGATATAACTCACCTCGAGACTTCTGGCATCTAGCCAAAAACATCTCCAACAACTTTACCTCTTCATCTTTCCCTCCTTTAGCTCAACCGGACGGCACCAATGCCATCTCATCCATCTCTAAAACTGAACTCTTCGCTCAAACATTTGCTAATAACTCTACCTTGGACGATTCCGGGCTTGTTCCTCCTTCTCCTCTCCCCTCTGACTACTTCATGCTACCTATTAAAATCCTTCGTAATGATGTTTTCCATGCCCTCGCTGGCCTAAACCCCCGGAAGGCTTATGGACCTGATGGGGTCCTTCCTATTGTTCTCCGAAACTGTGCCTCTGTGCTTGCACCTTGCCTAGTCAATTTCTTTCAACTCTGTCTATCTACATCTACCTTTCCTTCTTGCTGAAAGTTTGCCTACATATAACCTGTTCCTAAAAAAGATGACCGTTCTAATCTTTCAAACTACCGTCCTATTGCTTTAATCTCCTGCTTATCTAAAGTTTTTGAATCTATTCTCAACAAGAAGATTCTTAAACACCTATCACTTCACAATCTTCTATCTGACCGCCAGTATGTCTTTCGCCAAGGCCGCTCTACTGGTGATCTTCTGGCTTTCCTTACTGAGTCTTGGTCATCCTCTTTTAGAGATTTTGGTGAAACTTTTGCTGTGGCCCTAGACATATCAAAAGCTTTTGATAGAGTCTGGCACAAAGCTTTAATTTCAAAACTACCCTCCTGTGGCTTCTATCCTTCTCTCTGCAACTTCATCTCAAGTTTCCTTTCTGATCGTTCTATTGCTGCTGTGGTAGACGGTCACTGTTCTTCGCCTAAATCTATCAACAGTGGTGTTCCTCAAGGGTCTGTTCTATCACCCACTCTCTTCCTATTATTCATTAATGATCTTCTAAACCAAACTTCTTGCCCTATCCACTCCTATGCTGATGATACCACCTTGCACTTTTCCACGTCTTTCCATAGACGTCCAACCCTTCAGGAAGTACACAGCTCAAGCAGGGAAGCCTCAGAACGCCTAACTTCTGATCTTTCTAAAATTTCTGATTGGGGCAAAGCCAACCATGTGTTGTACAATGCCTCAAAAACTCAATTCCTCCACCTATCAACTCGACACAACCTTCCAAATAACTATCCCCTCTTCTTCAATGACACTCAACTGTCCCCTTCTCCTACAATAAACATTCTTGGTCTATCCTTTACTAGTAATCTAAACTGGAAACTTCACATCTCCTCTCTAGCTAAAACAGCTTCTATGAAGTTAGGTGTTCTGAGCCGTCTCCGCCAGTTTTTCTCACCTCCCCAACTGCTAGCTCTATACAGGGGACTCATCCGTCCATGTATGGAGTATGCTTCACATGTTTGGGGAGGCTCCACTCATACAGCTCTTTTGAACAGGGTGGAATCAAAAGCTTTTCATCTTATCAACTCCTCTCCTCTGACTGACTGTCTTCAGCCCCTTTCTCATCGCCGCAATGTTGCCTCTCTTGCTCTCTTTTACTGCTACTTCCATGCTAACTGCTCTTCTGATCTCGCTAACTGCGTGCCTCCTCTGCTCCCGCGGCCTCGCTGCACAAGATTTGCTTCTTCCTCTCACCCCTATTCTATCCACCTCTCTAATGCAAGAGTTAACCATTCTCAGTCTTTCTTCCCTTTCTCTGGTAAACTCTGGAACTCTCTGCCTGCCTCTATATTTCCACCTGCCTATGACTTGTACTGTTTCAAGAGAGGTATCAAGACACTTATCCCATTCCTTTGGAACATGAATCCGGACTTTCCAGGGACTGGCACTAAAGTGGGCTATTTTGTTTGATTTTTGTTGCCCTTGGCCGCCTCCCTTTCTACATAAAAAAAAAAAAAAAAAAAAAAAAAAATACAGTTACATACCAGCAGTTTGTTTGTATTGATAGCACACACAAGGGAAGTTACTGTTAAATTATTAAAATGCTTCACTGGATTTTGCCATGTTTCAATCTTAACTCAGCTTCCTTATCAAAGATGCAGTGAACTTTCAGTATTTTTCCCTATATGGAAGGAAAATGGATGGATTTCTTTTACATTTATTTATTTTTTTTTTATTTTATTTTTTTTTTTTTTTGTGTGTGTGTGTGTGTTTTCTTTCACTGGTTGCTATTTTCTTGTTCCAGGTTTCACTTCTTAAATGTATGTTGAATGTTGGCAGTGATTTTCTTTCTGGTACGTCTGACTTGTACTAGTGGTATTGTTATATGAGCATTTTTATTTTACAGCTTTGAAGGTTGAGGAACACCAGTGGATCTTGATAGTTTTGTAATAAATAAACAGATGTGATACAAAGTAATTGTTTTTAATGTACATGTGGCTAATGCAATAGGTTCAAGAATTAACTTAAAAGAAATAGATAATTAATGCACCAATTGCTGAAATATAAACAAATAGCAAGTAAATAACTTTAAAAAGTCCTATAAAAGAGAGAAAAACATGAAAAAAAGGTATTTCACTGCTTTAAATTTTAGTAAACAAAGAGAAGGCAAGAGCTTGAGCTTTATAAGCCTCTCAGCATGCTTGCTGAAATTCTTCTTCAGCATGCAGTTGCATTCTTTCTGTTCACAGCCAAATTTTTTCAGCCTGCTGCCGTGCCTCCTCTGCCAGCCATCATTTTTCTTCATCCCGCAGCCACTCCTCATTCCGCTGCCTGCTCCTACAGGCTTCTAGGTCTGCCTCATAGACCTGTTTTACCAAGTGCTGTGGTACGGTCTTCCACCGTTAGAATCATGTCATTTTCATAAATTTAAAACATATGTAACTATCGCGCTTTTCATTTGTACGTCTGCGCAGGTATTAATCCGCAATAAGGGATGAGGCTGACACGTATACAGGTAGTACCCAGTTCCTGGCCCTGCATCCGCCATGACACGCTGCGAAGACTGTGATCTCGGTTTGCTTGAGTTTTTTGCCAAGTATAGTGGAAAGCCAAGAGACTTATTTGACTTGTGCGTTAGGCAAAAACTTTTGTTGGAAGAAAAACTG
>CM035202.1:1885634-1888134 GCA_020233015.1 Callinectes sapidus | reverse complement strand
TCAGGTCTGCCCAACTAGCAGAGGCAAAATGCCAAAGGCACCTCCGCTTTGGAGGATCCTGTGGAGGAATTGGAGAGATAGGACAAGATACAGATGAGATTGTGATCGGAGGAACCCAACGGAGAAGAAGGGGTGACAGCGTAAGCAAAAGGATTAGAGATTAGGAAAAGGTCAAGAATGTTGGGCATATTTCCAAGACGATCAGGAATACGAGTGGGGTGTTGCACGAGTTGCTCTAGGTCATGTAAGATAGCAAAGTTATAGGCAAGTTCACCAGGATGGTCAGTGAAAAGAGAGGAAAACCAAAGCTGGTGGTGAACATTGAAGTCTCCAAGAATGAAGATCTCCGCAAAAGGAAAGAGAGTGAGAATGTGCTCCACTTTGGAAGTTAGGTAGTCAAAGAATTTTCTATAGTCACAGGAGTTAGGAGAGAGATATACAGCACAGAAAAATTTAGTTAGAGAGTGACTTTGAAGTTGAAGCCAGATGGTAGAAAACTCAGAAGATTCAAGAGCGTGGGCACGAGAGCAAGTTATGTCGTTGTGGACATAGACGCAACATCCAGCTTTGGAACGAAAATGAGGATAGAGAAAGTAGGAGGGAACAGAAAAGGGGCTACTGTCAGTTGCCTCAGACACCTGTGTTTCAGTGAGGAAAAGAAGATGAGGTTTAGTGGAGGAGAGGTGGTGTTCTACAGATTGAAAATTAGATCGAAGACCGCGAATGTTGCAGAAGTTGATGGAGAAAAATGTGAGGGGGGTGGCAAGACACTTAGGGTCGATACCGGGAGAGCAGTCCGACCTGGGGACATTTATGGTCCCCTGCCCAGGGGGGGACTCCGAGGCTGGTGTAGGAGTCGCCATATTTAGAAATAATTTTGAGTGAAGGATGTGTGTGTAATTCGGTGCATGTAGTTTTGTGTGGAGGGAGAGGTTGTCTTTAGAGGGCAGGCTGTGACTACCCCATTGTGTTATGAGACACAAAGGGAAACGTTCAGTGAGGTCACAACTGGTTTTGATGATAAGTTCACAGCACCCCCTGTTCCAGTGCTTTAGACCTCACTGGGAGTAATTATCGTTTGTGGTCTAAAGCACTGGAACAGGGGGTGCTGTTTATTTATTGTATGTGTTTATTTATTCTTCAGTTACATTTTCTCATCCACGATAGCAGCGACCAAAGATGTTAATGATGTAAATCTGCACAAAGAATAAGTTGCTGGTGCAATACAGGACTTACTGAAAATGAAAAGGTCAGCAAATTCATCTCTGAAGCAAAGACCAACTTGCGCTGTTGCCTGGCAGATTCAGGTTTGTATCGATCCCAAGATTAATGTTGTCTTCCTAAGGAAATGGAGGGATGTGGAGATTTTTCTGCTTGCACAGGTAGTGAAGTGAAGCGCAGTCCAGAATATCCTTGCAGGTCTTCACAGGATCCAACCTTATCTCACTGTGCAAAACATGGAACCTCTTCTTCAGCTGCTGTATGCCTCTCTCCACAATGCAGCGTCTCCATCTGTGAGTGCTGCAAGGAAACAAAATATAAAATAGAATAGGAGTCTAAGAATTGTTTGACACATAAAGAATACAAATACAACCCATAGCTGTAAGCAGTGCTGTACAAAACTATGAAGCTGTGACTGGGATAAAGTCTTGGATTTTCTGAATGCTAAATAACTCACACTTCACCATGTGCTATCTTTTCACCACATTACATACACTTTAGAAGTTTGGATGATTGTAACAAATGGAAATTAATACAGCAACTATATTAATGATAATAACTGGTAACAAATAATTTAAAAAATAATCATATCCTTTATGCCTTCTTACCACTCCCAAAACTGCTCTACCTAACATACCATGGGTGGAGAAATGTAGAGCAACAAATATGTCATTTAAAGGTAATTGTCAAATAGTTTTCTTTAAGCAAGATATGATATTTCCAACATTTTTCAACCTAACCTGGGGGAAAGACATTTATCTTGAATTGCAAGATAATCATATTTGTTTATATTCTAACCGAAATGTATGCAACTAGAATATTACTAATAGCTGGGAATATTTATCTCGAGGAATAGGGCAACTCAAACGGCGATTTCACATTCTGCATGGCGAAGTTCGAGTGAGTCCGCCTCTCAAGGTCTGCAAGATTGTACAAGTATGTGGAATGCTTCACAACATTTGCAAAGAGCGGGATATTCCTCTTCTGGATGAAGACCAACCCAATGAGGGTCGTGCATACCGGGATGCATTCTGCAACTTGCATTTCAAGGAAGTTGAATCCCAGCAAGACATGTTATGCATTACAATTGTAAACAAATAATTTGGGGGGGCATAGAAAAATTATACTGATTGTGTTATATTTGATCTATTTTATAATTGCTGATTTTATAAATTTCTCTGAGTTTTATTTAGTTAAGAGGGGGAAGCTGGCCAAGGGCAACAAAAACAATGAATACAAAGAAGCCCATAACATTTTCTTAAATATCTCTCTGATGTTA
>CM035202.1:1873747-1885534 GCA_020233015.1 Callinectes sapidus | reverse complement strand
TTATATTTCTTTTTGTATTTTTCTGATATAATTTTTTTTATATATATCTCTTTTCAGCAATGACGACTGATGGAATGTTTGCAACAAGGCTTCCTGTACCCACCTTGGTAATGTTTGTTACAACAATATATCTATTAATATATACATACCGCCTTTAGCATCATCTCCACTCTTCTAACTTACTGCAATATCTGATGACATTCTCATAATTTGTTTCAAATCTAGACATAGTATAAAACAGAAAAGCCTAATTACATTAAAGCTATTGAAAATTAGTGAGAAACCATGTAAGATAAATCAGTAACAATGGCCAAAGAAATGTTAATGCTTATGAGAAATTAGTTTATGATGAAAATGATACAAGTAGTATTTACTTCTCTGCTTTATTTTTGCAATAATTTTTTGTAGTACTGGGTTTGTACTACCATGTTGCCCTCAAAGGCCCGAATAGCAGACTCAAAGGCCCGGGCAACAGACTCCTGTGCCCGGGCAGCAGACTCCTGTGCCCGGTCAGCAGACTCCTGTGCCCGGGCAGCAGACTCCTGTGCCCGGGCAGCAGACACCTGTGCCCAGGCAGCAGACTCCTGTGCCAAGGCAGCAGACTCCTGTGGTCCGGCAGCAGACTGCTGTGGTCCAGCACCAGTGGCAGCTTCCTGCTGGACAGGATCAGCTGCAGCAGTGAGGCCTTCGCAGATGAAGATCTCTTCTGCTGCAGCTGATGCACCGACACTGGTGGCGGGTGCACTGGTCATGGTGTCACTGCAAGCAATGGACCAAATCATTACATAGGTGTAGAAACTTGGAGGAGACAGCTTATCTTCACCCTTTGCTAGCTTTTGCTTTTAGAAAGGACTGCTATTAATGAATTTTAAACAGCTGACAAACTGAAATTTTTTTCTTCACTGAATGGTACTTTAATGACAAAAGAGTATTATTCTCAATACAGAAGTAATATTTTACCCATATATGTTATTTTTATAAAGCCTCTCAATACAGAAGTAATATTTCACCCATATATGTTATTTTTATAAAACTTTAATTGACCAATAAAGTAAGCAAAAGTTATAATCAATGTGGTGCCCTTAACTGGCACCTTGTGTAAAAAAATTTGCAGTTAATGAATGGTAAACAGCTTACAGACTGCTGTTTTTCTTTCCTTTCATTGAATGTAGCCTTAATGACATTAAGCAGTATTATTGATAGAGGAATAATATTATACCCATATTTGCTATTTCTCTGAAACTTGCAGGGACTTCATAAAGTAAGCATAAGTAAGAAATTATATCATAAGAAAATAGGAAGAAGGAGGAACTAGGCAGGGAGTGAGTGAGTGAGAGAAGTTCTGAAAGCAAGGGAGTGTAGTAATGATGTAGTTGAGTTACAGAGTTTGAGTAGAGAGGAGGGAAGAGACAAGGAGGTAGGTGATGTTGAGGTGGAGTGGAGTCCGTTTAAGAATATGCTAGTAAAGGAAGGCTTAAATTATATAATAGTAAAACAGGAAACCAGTAGATACACACATATCAGCACGCTGGACATCCATTAAGTCAACTGCATCTTCCTCTCCCAGGACATTTGCTGTCTGGCCCCAGGATAGAGCTTATGATCTCATCCAAAACATCCAGTGGAGGAGGAGGGCCACCACCTAAAGAAAAAAAAATGCACACATAGTCATATAAATTGCACTCGTCTGAACATAAAAGGTTGCACTGCTTAGGGTATGTTTTGAAAATCTTTAGGTTGTGAGCAACATCTCAAGTGTTGTAATAAGTTAAATTGAAAAAGAGTGTGAGAGAGAGAAAAAAATGCACTCCTGTAAACCCTGCTAATCTGCAGGTGTATCAGTTTAAGTTTAGTCTGTTTTGTGTATAATACTTTCAAAGAACCACTTACATAAAAATGAGAAAATGAACTCACCTGTTCTCCTCTGGGCCTCCCGGAATCTCTGGATGTTTTGTCTCGAGCGAGAACTGATGGCGAACCACCTTTTTTTTTACCTCGCTCGAGGTTCTGTTATTGTCAAATTTTTTATTAAGGCTTTGAGCTATGTAATCCCAAATCTGATGTTTTTTTTTTATTAGAAATTCCTTGCTTGTTGAAACTGCCTCGGAGTTGTTGCGAGTGCTCCTGGTACATTTGTGCCAGGCTCAAGGTCTCCTCTTGATCCCAATTTGCCTTCCTTAAACGTTTAGGTGGAGCAGTGGTATCCATTGTTAGCTGCAATGAGTGAAATAAATGTAATTAGCACCAAGTCATTTTGTCCAAACTAAATTCACTGAGTCAATAAATTAGGTTAGTTAAGTTTGGAATTCATGTCTTAATCCTTTATTCTAGAAAAAATAATGTATGAGAAGTTTGGTAAAGTAATGACACTTGCTTTTCCTTCATATTTTTTCTTGCTTTATAGAAAGTAATGTTTTCTTTTTATGGGCTATAGGAGTTAATATGTCAAGCTTCTTGGTTTCAAGAAAAGAATATAATAGTTTCTCACCATGAATGAAAGTGTGGTTTTATGAATGGGAAGTTTTTGTTTATTTCTTCCAACCACCTTTTCAATAAGCAGCAAAATTTACCATCATCGTCAACCTTAAGTATGGATGACAAATAAATAAGTATAAATTCTAAGCTACAACAATGGGAGGTTGAGGGGCAGGGCTTGCAGGGGCTGCAACATTGCAATAAAACCAAACCTATGTTAACACCCTAACCTACTTAAACCTATTGAGAACCCACTGATGTTTTTCATCGTGTGTTTTTTGTTGACCTTAGGAGAGAGAGGCCTATGGTAAAACTTTATAACTTATTATAAATATTAAATGAGTAGTTTCCAAAGGAGTGAGGAAAAGTGCCTTACAGTAATGCATATTTCCCACTGGTTAACTCCTTTTTAATGTGTTAAACTGACAGCTTTTCCCACCAATACCCGTTAAAGTACTAATAAGCAATGTTTTTTTATACCCTCAAGCCTTACCTGGTATAGTTAGGGAGGAAAGATGATAACTTGCTGTTTTAAATGTAGCACTGGGAGATGAGAAGGAGTGTTTGCTCGATGCCAACAGGAATACATTTCTTCTTCTTTCTTAACTGTTTTCATCTCCCTAATATTACTTAAGCAGCAGTTGTATTGTAAATTAATACAGATAAAAAACAAATAAAATGTTAGTATAATAATGTTTCGTTCAATATAATTCATGTCGACATTTGGTAAGCGATGCGTTCCAGCGCGCTCAGGTTGGTCCTGAGCGCGCTCGCTGAGCTGCACCAAGCACGACGGCTCCCGTCGGTCCTAAATCGTCGTCCGTAAGCTAAGTGCGATTTTGTACTTAGCCAGCGTTGGCCTCAGACAGTTTTCGTGGATACGGTCCCAGGACTGTGTGTGCCTAGTTGACATTGTGGATGTCTGCTGGGAGGCCATGAAAGAGGTGTGAGCTGGCCCTGTAGTGTGCATCTTAATCTAGTTTGTGTGCCCTCAACTTCCACCATTCTCTTCTTACCGTTCTCCCATATTTCAAGGGTAACTCTCTTAACACATTTATTTTCTCTACCAAGAAACACCGATTATTTCTACTCTACACCTTCTTTTCACCAACAAACACATACATCGGCTGTGTCTCTTTTACATACACATCTTTCACACACACAGAAAACATACACGCACTTTATGTATATATGTATATATATTTTGTAACTGTAAATTGTTGGGTGTATCGCAGCGCACAGTGACCTGCGAGTTTGTTTGCCAAATAAACAGAGAGAGAGTGGCAGATGTAAACTGTCGTTTCCGTTCCCTTAAGAGAAGGCAATATCGCCCTTAAGTCCTTATGGGTATGGGACCAACGGAAAAACCTCTCGGGCTAGCTAGTCCCTTAACGGACTAAACACGGCGTATCCGTCTAGGATACGTTTGTGGACTACTAGCTCTTACAAGAGAGAGGCCATAAGGGCTGTCCAGAAGACCGTCACTTGCGCTGGTCTTAACTGGTGACCCCGGCGTTTACACGCTGCCCCCCTCTCCCTCTGAGCTACCCCGCGCACCGCCCCCACCCTGCGCTCCGGCCCCACGCCTGCACTCGCCCCGCCACCCCTGCGCAGCGTGCTCTCTCACCCTCTCTCTCTCTCTCTCTCTCTCTCTCTCTCTCTCTCTCTCTCTCTCGCTGAGTCATTCCCGCCCTGTCTCTCACCCTCTCCCTCTCCCTCGCTCTCTCACTTTTTGCTGACTCATTTCCGCCCGGTCTCCTCCACCCTCCGCTTCACTGTCCACACTGTTCCTTCACACTGCTTCCCCGTGCTCCTGTGATGCCTGGTTCCGCCATGCCTTGCCTGGTGACGCCGCTTCCTGCCTGGTGATGCCACTCCCTGCCTGGTGACGCCGCTCGCTGCCTGGTGACACCGCTCCCTGCCTGGTGACTCCGCTCCCTGCCCGATGAACGCTCCCTCCTTTCCAGTGATGCCGCCGCCTGTTGACGCTCTGGCATCTTCCCTTGTGGCCAGACTGTGCCAGCCACACACCTTGGCGCAGTGGTGCTTCCTTCGCCACCCCACGCCCCAGTGAGTTGGTAGCTACACTTACGCCAGCTCTGCCAGTGCCAGGATTACCCTCAGTGCTCCCAGTGCCAAGGATTTACTCTGCTAGTGCCCAGGATTACCCTCAGTGCTCCCAGTGCCAAGGATTTACTCTGTCAGTGCTCGGGATTACCCACAGTGTTCCCTTGTGCCCAGGATTTATCCCTAGTAATCCCCTACCGCCCGGGATTACCCGCAGTGTGCCCAGTGTCCAGATTGTGTCCCCAGTAATCCCCGACCGCCCGGGATTACCCGCAGTGTGCCCAGTGTCCAGAAAGTGTCCCCAGTAATCCCCGACCGCCCGGGATTACTCGCAGTGTGCCCAGTGTCCAGAAAGTGGCCCCAGTAATCCCCGACCGCCTGGGATTACTCAGTGTTCCCTTGTGCCCAGACCTAACCCCACCGCCTCCTGCAGTGCCTTAAAAAGCCCAGGAGTGCATTAGTGCCGAAACAGCGTCCATTGCAAGTGCCTGTGCTTGTGCGCGTCTCTGACTCTGCTGTGGTTCCTCGCCTCACACCACCAGCATGCAGACGCCCACAGCACCTGCCTCCATGGCATCCACGGACCCTACTGCGCCCTCGTCCCTCTCGGCGCACGTGGCCTTCAGGGCACCTCCTTTCTGCAACCAGGACCCGGCCATGTGGTTTACCATCAACGAGTGTAACTTCAAAGCTGCCTCCATCACGGCGAACCTCACCAAGTTTACTCACGCCACGGCCCTCCTTCCCCCCTGACGTCCTGTTTAAGGCCTCTGACGTCATCAGCAACGCAGCCACTTCCACTTCACCATACGATGACCTTAAGGCTGCTGTCCTGACTCGCCTACAGTCTACCCTCACCGCCCGTCTCCAGGAATTGCTGAGCAAGGAGGAGCTCGGTGACGAGAAGCCCTCAGACCTCCTCAGACGCATGAAGAAGCTGTTGGGCGACAAGTACAGTGCGTTCGACACGGATCTCTTCCGCCACCTGTACTACCAGCGGCTGCCCCTCGCCACACAACCGCAGCCTCTTTAGCGTGAAGGACAAGCTGTCAGTGGAAGAGATTGCTCAGTTGGCTGACGACTTCATGGCAACTCTTCCACCTGACCCTTCGGTTGCTTCTGCTACTGTGCAGCCGGAGGCAGACTCTCACCTCGCCCAGTTAGTCTCGCAACTGGCGCTCCAGGTCAGCAACCTCACTCGCCGTCTTGACAGCCGTCCTCGCGCCAGGACTCCACTACGCTTCAGGCGACGCTCCCGCTCCACCAGCAGGTCCACCAGCGCCTCCCGTGCCTCTTCCACTTCTTCCGGCACCTGCTACTACCACCGCACGTTTGGTAGAGAGGCCCGCAAATGCAACTCGCCCTGCAACTTCACCACGGATCCTTTAAACCTGCCCAGCGAGCATTAGCGGCGCATAATGTTCGCTGTGCTTCGACGCTGCTACACATCTTCGATCCACTCTCCAAGACAAGGTTCCTCATCGACACTGGCGCTGAGGTCAGTGTCCTTCTTACAACGGCTTCTCAACGCTCCCTGCCTCCAGCCCTACATCTTTACGCTGCTAACGGCACCCAGATCCCGGTGTTCTCGCGTAAGACTATGCAGGTAGAGCTCAGCCTACGCCGTTCCTTCGAGTGGACGTTCTATGTGGCAGCAGTCTCTCAAGCACTTCTGGGCGCCGACTTCCTGCACCACTTCGGTATGGTGGATGTGCAGAAACGGCAACTCGTGGATCCTCTCACTTCACTCTCCACATACGTAACCTACAGCCCACCCCAGGCGCCAGCGCGTGCCTCACTGTTCTCAAGGCAGACACCCAGTTCGCTGCACTTCTCAAGAAGTTCCCGACACTTCTGCAGCCGTACTCCACAGCCAGGCATGTGAAACACCACGTCATGCACCACATCGAGACCTCCGGCCGGCCTACGCACGCTAAGGTCCGCCGACTCGCGCCTGAGCGCTACAAGCTCGCCAAGGCCGAGTTTGAGTCTCTCATGCGTGCTGGTGTACTACGGCCAAGCTCCAGCAACTGGTCATCTGCGCTACACATCGGGGACAAGAAGAATGGTGAGATCCGCCCCTGTGGTGACTACCATGCTCTAAACGCCCTCACCAAGCTGGACAGGTATCCTGTGCCCAACATCCAGGAATTTACCTCGCAGCTAGCCGGCTCCACCATCTTCTCCCACATTGACCTGGTAAAGGCATTCCACCAAATCCCAGTCCACCCTGACGACATCCCAAAAACAGCCATTATCACTCCTTTTGGCTTGTTTGAGTACACACGGATGCCGTTTGGACTCAAGAATGCAGCCCATACATTCCAGCGCTTCATAGACGAGGTAGTGCGAGGTCTTTCCTTCTGCTTCGCCTACATTGACGACCTCCTCATCGCCAGTCCTGATGAGGAAACCCACCTCGTCCACCTGCGCCAACTCTTCACACGCCTCGAGGACCATGGCATCCATATCAACGTAGAGAAGTCCGTGCTGGGTGTCTCTTCTCTGGACTTCCTTGGCCACTCCATTTCTTCGGCAGGAATCTCTCTCCTGCCCTCAAAGTGTGAGGCCATTCAGCAGTTTCCCAAGCCTTCCATGCAGCGCCAGCTGAGGGAATTCCTGGGGATGGTGAACTACTACAACCGCTTCATCCCTCGCTGTTCCCTTCTCCAACCTCTCTACGCCATGCTCAAGCCTTCCAAGAAAGGCCAGTCTGTCACCCTCGACTGGACACCTGAAGCTGATGCTGCCTTCACCTTCGCCAAGGAAGCCCTCTCCAGAGTCTCCACCCTCTGCTTCCCTTCTCCTGATGCCAACATCTCCATCTCCACTGATGCCTCCAGCATTGGTGTCGGTGCGGTGCTGCAACAATTCGTCAGTGATGGCTGGAAACCGGTGGCTTTCTTCTCAAGGAAGTTCACACCTGCAGAAGCAAACTACAGCCCCTTCGACAGGGCACTTCTCGCTATCTACCGTGCCATCAAGGTACTTCGTGGAAGGCCAGCAGTTCCACGTCTTCACTGACCACTAGCCACTCATCGCCATATTCCATAAAAACAAATCAACCTACACTCTCCCAATTCACTACAGACATACACTACATCAAAGGCTGTGACAACGCCCCAGCTGACGCACTCTCCCGCAACATCAGTGCTGTGTCTTCTTCCCCTCACGACTATGCCGCTGCTGCTGCAGACCAGGTTGGCGACACTGAACTGCAGCAGCTGAAAACAACGCCGCACTCGAGATGAAGAAGGTGCCAGTGCCAGGAACAACCCTGCAGCTGTACGCCGACGTCTCCACTTCCAACGTCCGGCCCTACTTACCTGCACAACACCGGTACCCCATGTTCCGGCAGCTGCACGACATCTCTCACCCTGGCATCCGCGCATCACAGCAGCTGATGACGGCCCGCTTCATATGGACCGGCATCAACAAGGACGTAAGGCTGTGGACCCGCACCTGCCTGAAGTGCCAGGCCTCCAGGGTCACATGCCACACCCGTTCCTTTCCAGGCACCTTCACGCCAGTCTCCACCAGGTTTGAGCATACCTGCTCACCTGCGTGGACCGCTTCACCAGATGGCCCGAAGCTACCCCACTGGCGGACATCACCACCGACACGGTGGCTCGTGCCTTCGTGGAGACGTGGGTTTCCAGGTTTGGCGTCCCTCTCAGCCTCACGTCCGACCGCGGTGGCCAGTTCGAGTCCCAGGTTTGGAGTCGCATCATGACTCTACTTGGCATCAACTGCTTCAGGACCTCCAGCTACCACCCGCGGGCGAACGGCATGGTCGAGCGTTTCCACCGCCAGCTCAAGGCCTCACTGACAGCTTCTTCACCCTGTCGTGAGAGGTGGGTGGACACCTTGCCCCTCACACTCCTCGGCATCAGAACTGCCCTGAAGGAGGACCTTCAGCACTCCTCTGCCGAGCTGGTGTATGGCTCCACCCTCCGGTTGCCAGGCGAACTCCTCACTAGCCAACCTGCCCTCGTGCCCAGCAGTGTCCAGGACTTAACAGTTACCCTCAAAGAGTCCTTGGCGAGTCTTCGGCCGGTGCGACCACGCACACCTAAAAACGCTGCAGTCTTCACCAGCCAGGAACTTGACAGCTGCTCCCACGTCTTCCTCCGAGTCGACAGCGTCAGGTGGCTCCTCCAGCAACCTTACCAGGGCCCCATCAAATTCCTCTGTCGAACTCGGAAGACGTTCACCCTGGACGTCAATGGCGCCACCCAGTCTGTCGCGGTAGACAGAGTGAAACCTGCCTACCTGCTCCAAGACGTATCCTCGCCTGCGACCACCGCTGCCACACCTGCCACCGTCTTGTGTACCTCAATGCACCCTAATGTACACACAAGAAAAGTTTCGTTTCTCCTCCCTCGAAACTAGGGGGGGGGGAGTATTGTAGTGTGCATCTTAATCTAGTTTGTTCTAGTTCAACTTCCACCATTCTCTTCTTACCGTTCTCCCATATTTCAAGGGTAACTCTCTTAACACATTTATTTTCTCTACCAAGAAACACCGATTATTTCTACTCTACACCTTCTTTTCACAAACAAACACATACATCGGCTGTGTCTCTTTTGCATACACATCTTTCACACACACGGAAAACATACACGCACTTTATGTATATATGTATGTGAGGGATTGAAGTTGGCCCGCGATCCTGCGTGAGGCTCGTTGGCTAGCTGGCCTGTCCGTGAAGCGAGCCTATACATGTTGGCGGGAGGGTGTCTGTTGTTATGGTTCTGGCGAGTGGAGACAAGGAGAATTTTTGGGCTTTGGTTTACGGTTTCCATGACTACAATTCAGCAGGAGTTTTTAGGTGGTACAAGGCTGTGCAGGACGAGGCGTCATATTGAGTCTCTGTCACCATGATTACGGTGAGGACGAGGGCTACCAGGTGATTCTGCCTGCAGAAGAGAGGACCCGGGGTTTCCAGGGCCTGTAGCTGTGGAGTTGTCAGGACCGGCTAACGGCTTGCGTGTATGCGGAGACAAGCAAGAGTCCAGGCTAAGTGCAGTGCAGGGGAACGCCAGTGGTAACTTGTGTGGGAGTGGGTGTGTACAGAGACTGGTATTGTGAGTGCAGGAAACTATTTTTGTTCTGGGTTGATAATAGAATTTATGTTTTGAGTTTGGAGGTATTATTATTGTGTGTAATTATTTCTTGGCTGTGTTAGTTATAAGATTCTAGGATTAAACTTTTGTGATGTATAATGCGTTTATTTGACCCTAACAGGAGTTTCTACTTGCTTACTTGTACAGTTAAGGGGGTTTTGTATGTCTTGAGCTGGTTGTAAGGTGAGCCCAGGGTGGAGCTGTGGTGGGTAACTTTACATGAATGGGAATAATAAGGGGAGGCTAACACCAGCTCATTACAGATTTGGTAGCAGAGCGTAGTTTTCATGCCCTTTTGGGTGGTATTAAAAGAACTCCTGCTTGGGTCCAGTGTGTAGTAGTCATGGAGGGGGTAACTTTTGTGAAGAAGGAGGTGACAGTGGAGAATTTGATAGATTTGGACATGACACCTGAGCAAGTTGTGAATCAAAGTGTATCCATGCCACCCGCAACTTTTGAGCATTTTGTGAATGTTAACAGTCAGTTAGCAAGTGCCGTAACTGGGTTGTGTCAGAATGTGAATGATAAGATGCTTTCTCCAACCATTGCCTGGTCTCGTCCTTTCCCAAGTATTACTAGGTTTCCAGGGAGGCTGAGGACACCCAATGAATTAGATAACTGGATAAGGGATGCCACGGAGTGTGTAGCTCGGGTAGGATTTCAGGGATCAGAAGCAGTGGCTTATATTTGTGGATTTCTGGACAGACCTGCACTGACTAGAGTGCGCAACAGTGAAGTGGAGACAGTGTCTGATGTATTTCTGTGTTTAGAAAATGCCTTTGGTGTTAAATTAAGTTATTTAGAGCTAGAACAGCAGCTACAGTCTAGGGTGCAGTGTCAGAATGAAGGTGTATGGGAATTTGCTGATTCTCTAGTTGAAATTGAAAGAAAAATGCAGGATAGGAGAGTGAGAGCACCAGATGATAGGAGGTGGTTACTACACATGTGGTTCTGCAGAAATTTGAGAGACAGAGAAGTTGGGGTAAGGTTGCAGAAGTGGTGGGAGGAACGACCCTGGGTGGGTTGGGAAGAACTGGTACAGAGGGCCGCGGATAAGGTGAATGAATTGGAACAGATACAGAGAGAGGAGGCAGAGCTGCCAGGTAAAAAGCTAACAGGGAGAAGTGGGAGAGGTGTGCCAACCTCAAAAGTGTGTTCCATATGTGGAGTAGAAGGTCATTTGGGTTTTCATTGTGCCAAGTTTGAGGGTGGCAGACCAAAGAAGGCGGGAAATGGTCAGCCTTGAGGAACGAGGGTCAGTCCCCAAGGAGCAGAGTAGACCCAAGTAAGAGTTTTGGTGGGAGACAGCTGACACTTTGTGATAGTGAGTCATCTATTCAAGTGAGTGAAGGAGTTAAGTTGTTTGGGAAAACTCCAGGTATGATTTTGTCTGTCAATGGTATATCAGTGGAGGCCATGGTTGATTCTGGTGCAGAGGTGAGTCTTGTAACAGAGGAGTGGTACACTCAAAACCTCCTGCGCAAGAAAGTAGTGATAAATACAATGAATGTACAGATAACTGATGCCAGTGGGAGAGGTATGCCATGTTTGGGGTATGTACAGGTGGACTTGGAGGTTGAGGGTAGGGTGATAAAGGGTTGTGGTCTGTTTGTAAAGCCCACCCTCGGAGGTGGGGGTGTTGTACAAGGTACCAGGTTGCCTATATTGTTGGGCATGAATGTACTGGAGGACCTAGTAGCAGGTTGGAAAAGTGTTACAGGAGGTTCTTCCCCTGAATTGAGTGAGGGATGGAACAAGTGTGTGAAAGCAGTGAAGGCCAGGTTAGAAATTTTACAGAAACCAATGGAGTGGGCTGTGATTTCCCAGGAACAGAACTTAGTGATTCCTGCAGGTACTCGAAGGATTATGAAAGTATTTGTGCCAAAATTGCAACCATTGGGAAGTGAAAGTGTACTGTTGGAACCACTGGTGGAGTCAGATGGTTACTGGGTACCTGAGGGTATTTGTGTTTTCCCAAGTTACACGCGGGTAGTGAAAGGGAGAGGTTTGGTTGCAGTAGCTAACCTGGGAAATGCAGACGTGAAACTCAGACCACAATGGAAGGTGGCAAAGGTGTCATATGGTAGAGAAATTACTAGCATGTGGGAGCGTAATTGTG
>CM035202.1:1836349-1873647 GCA_020233015.1 Callinectes sapidus | reverse complement strand
AGTTCAGCTTTAGAGATAGATGAGATGGCATTGGTGCCATCCGGTTGAGCTAGAGGAGGGAAAGATGAAGAGGTAAAGTTGTTGGAGATGTTTTTGGCTAGATACCAGAAGTCTCGAGGTGAGTTATATCTGGAAAGATTTTGACACTTTCTGTGAATTTTGACACTTTCTGTGAGTTTTTGGCAAGTTGAAGAACAGACTTGGCATGATTTCGGGCAGAAATATAAAGCGCGTGAGACTCAGGTGATGGAAGGCTCAAGGACCTTTTGTGGGCCACCTCTCTATCATGGATAGCACGAGAGCAAGCTGTGTTAAACCAGGGTTTGGAAGGTTTAGGTCGAGAAAAAGAATGAGGAATGTACGCCTCCATGCCAGACACTATCACCTCTGTTATGCGCTCAGCACACAGAGATGGGTCTCTGTCATGGAAGCAGTAATCATTCCAGGGAAAATCAGCATAATACCTCCTCAGGTCTGCCCAACTAGCAGAGGCAAAATGCCAAAGGCACCTCCGCTTTGGAGGATCCTGTGGAGGAATTGGAGAGATAGGACAAGATACAGATGAGATTGTGATCGGAGGAACCCAACGGAGAAGAAGGGGTGACAGCGTAAGCAAAAGGATTAGAGATTAGGAAAAGGTCAAGAATGTTGGGCATATTTCCAAGACGATCAGGAATACGAGTGGGGTGTTGCACGAGTTGCTCTAGGTCATGTAAGATAGCAAAGTTATAGGCAAGTTCACCAGGATGGTCAGTGAAAAGAGAGGAAAACCAAAGCTGGTGGTGAACATTGAAGTCTCCAAGAATGAAGATCTCCGCAAAAGGAAAGAGAGTGAGAATGTGCTCCACTTTGGAAGTTAGGTAGTCAAAGAATTTTCTATAGTCACAGGAGTTAGGAGAGAGATATACAGCACAGAAAAATTTAGTTAGAGAGTGACTTTGAAGTTGAAGCCAGATGGTAGAAAACTCAGAAGATTCAAGAGCGTGGGCACGAGAGCAAGTTATGTCGTTGTGGACATAGACGCAACATCCAGCTTTGGAACGAAAATGAGGATAGAGAAAGTAGGAGGGAACAGAAAAGGGGCTACTGTCAGTTGCCTCAGACACCTGTGTTTCAGTGAGGAAAAGAAGATGAGGTTTAGTGGAGGAGAGGTGGTGTTCTACAGATTGAAAATTAGATCGAAGACCGCGAATGTTGCAGAAGTTGATGGAGAAAAATGTGAGGGGGGTGGCAAGACACTTAGGGTCGATACCGGGAGAGCAGTCCGACCTGGGGACATTTATGGTCCCCTGCCCAGGGGGGGACTCCGAGGCTGGTGTAGGAGTCGCCATATTTAGAAATAATTTTGAGTGAAGGATGTGTGTGTAATTCGGTGCATGTAGTTTTGTGTGGAGGGAGAGGTTGTCTTTAGAGGGCAGGCTGTGACTACCCCATTGTGTTATGAGACACAAAGGGAAACGTTCAGTGAGGTCACAACTGGTTTTGATGATAAGTTCACAGCACCCCCTGTTCCAGTGCTTTAGACCTCACTGGGAGTAATTATCGTTTGAGGTCTAAAGCACTGGAACAGGGGGTGCTGTTTATTTATTGTATGTGTTTATTTATTCTTCAGTTACATTTTCTCATCCACGATAGCAGCGACCAAAGATGTTAATGATGTAAATCTGCACAAAGAATAAGTTGCTGGTGCAATACAGGACTTACTGAAAATGAAAAGGTCAGCAAATTCATCTCTGAAGCAAAGACCAACTTGCGCTGTTGCCTGGCAGATTCAGGTTTGTATCGATCCCAAGATTAATGTTGTCTTCCTCAGGAAATGGAGGGATGTGGAGATTTTTCTGCTTGCACAGGTAGTGAAGTGAAGCGCAGTCCAGAATATCCTTGCAGGTCTTCACAGGATCCAACCTTATCTCACTGTGCAAAACATGGAACCTCTTCTTCAGCTGCTGTATGCCTCTCTCCACAATGCAGCGTCTCCATCTGTGAGTGCTGCAAGGAAACAAAATATAAAATAGAATAGGAGTCTAAGAATTGTTTGACACATAAAGAATACAAATACAACCCATAGCTGTAAGCAGTGCTGTACAAAACTATGAAGCTGTGACTGGGATAAAGTCTTGGATTTTCTGAATGCTAAATAACTCACACTTCACCATGTGCTATCTTTTCACCACATTACATACACTTTAGAAGTTTGGATGATTGTAACAAATGGAAATTAATACAGCAACTATATTAATGATAATAACTGGTAACAAATAATTTAAAAAATAATCATATCCTTTATGCCTTCTTACCACTCCCAAAACTGCTCTACCTAACATACCATTGGTGGAGAAATGTAGAGCAACAAATATGTCATTTAAAGGTAATTGTCAAATAGTTTTCTTTAAGCAAGATATGATATTTCCAACATTTTTCAACCTAACCTGGGGGAAAGACATTTATCTTGAATTGCAAGATAATCATATTTGTTTATATTCTAACCGAAATGTATGCAACTAGAATATTACTAATAGCTGGGAATATTTATCTCAATATCTATCATAATACATCCTACCTATCACATCTGCTTAACCTAATGTAACCTGGGGAAAGGATGTATACCTAAAAATATTAATTACAAGGTAATTGTCCGAGATTATATTATAACAAACTGAATTACATGCAACTTTCATTACTATCACTAACTGCTATCTAATATTTTAATATAATCCATCATATCCCTTATGCCTTCTTACCAGTCAAAATTCCCTAACCTAACCTAATTTTTTGGTGAAAAATGCATATTGATTTTTTTTTTTTTTTTTATGCCCAACGAACAAAAGAATTCCATTACAAACCTGTTATAAGCAGCCTGTGTTACATTTCATGGCAGAAGATAATGGGGTGAGAAGCCATCGCTTGCAGCAATAGACACTTATCACTCAACAGATGACATCCTTCTGTGTAGGTTGTGAGGGCCCAAAACATCACCACTGCATAATTGCATTTTTGCAGTTGCTAGATATTGGAGAGTTACCAATACCTTCTCTTGAGTGACCCCATGTTTATATTCAGTGCAGCTGTGTAGCTCTTCTCTCACCAAATTAATAACAAAAGCAATGTCTTCACTGTCCCATGGTACCTCTTGATGAATTCTTCATCATCATACATACCAAGAATGTTCTTGTGCTCATGGAAAGTCCTTGGACGTTGTCTTCTTATTTGTTGATTGTCAGCATGGTGTTATTGTTAACAGTCCCGTCAGTGCCTGAAAATGACTGAAGCCCTCTTGAGCCACCACACTCGCAGCTTAACTTTTGTCGTCTGCTTAGGGCAGGACTAAGCGAGACTTAATGATGCGCTTACTCCGCTCATCATTTTTTTTTACTTAAGTCACGCTAAGACCTTCTATGAATACAGGCCCTGGTCTTTAGTTCAGTGGCTTTTGTGCGACTCCCTTGAAAATGGGCACAATGTTTGCCCTCTTCCAATCACTTGGGACTCTTCCTTCTTTTAGTGAAGTACCAATAATACAATAATACTGTGCAATTTGTCCACTAGTTGATTCCTGCACTCTTTACTTAATTACACTCATCCCCCCAGCTATCACAAGTTTCACTGTTGGGTTTCAAAGCTATCGTGGGAACACAAAAGGATACATTAAACCCTTAAAGTGCTCCGGACCATGATCGTGTCTTTGAAGGAAATGCCTCCTGACCACGATTGTGGTCCCATATTTGACGAGCCACAGAATTAAATTGCACGCCTCCTGGCTGCTGCTTGTGGCCAGCTGACACTCTCCCGTCCTCGCTTGACTCATGGGACGCGCCACTAGTTGTGTGGTTAGGAAAATATAGTAACAATGGCAATCACACCGTAAGGCATCAGATGCTTCTTTTTTCACAATTATTATTATTTCCAGACGTCGGTAGCGGCTATTTGTGCATTTATTTAATGAAATAACATGATTATTGATAAAATCTTATTGTTAGAGAGCAGATATGCCAGATAAAATTAATTTATTGGTAGTA
The DNA here is from genome assembly GCA_020233015.1 of Callinectes sapidus. NCBI lineage: Eukaryota > Metazoa > Arthropoda > Malacostraca > Decapoda > Portunidae > Callinectes > Callinectes sapidus. The sequence goes on along the minus strand of CM035202.1, from coordinate 1,869,631 downwards.
TAATGCATATTTCGTATATTACCATATATGGGCATGTGTATCCTCGCTCATGACTTCCTCTCACTATATTGTTTACATAAACCATACATAGTAACAGCACTGAAACAAAGGAGAAAGACTGTATAGTACCCTCAGGCCGTGTCTGTCAGGAAAGATGGATGGTTCTAGACCAGTGGTTCTCAATCTTTTTTCCAGTGATGGCACCCTGAATTCATATAATCCTTTCTGTGGCATCCCTTTTTCACCATCACCCCTCCTCACATGAATAATGAATAATGTGCAAAAAGAAATATCTACCTATATTTTAGTAAAATATTGTTACGTTAACCCCCCCTTACTTCTTCACACCCTCTCTCTGCCCTCAGCAGCACGTCTCAGGCCACAGGGTTCACACAGGCCTCCCAGGTGCACAAGCAGGGCAACAGGGCATAGGGGGGTTGCGTAACTTCCACACGGTTCGGATGGGCAAGTGTAGCGAAATGTACCTATAGCAGCTCAAAATGGGGGACAAAGCAAACACACAGAGTTCACTTTGGCTAGTTTACTCAGCAAGCACTACAGGTAACACTGGGGACCGTGACACGCCTCACACAATGACAAAGGCGCGCTCAGCAAGACGACACAGCAAGGCGGCAGCTCGGGCCTCCTCACACGTCACACCTCATTCACGGCCTCCCAGCAGGCTTACACGATGTCAACTAGGCACACACAGTCCAGGCGCACACACCGCCAACGCACAAGCACTATTACATGGCAGTCAGAATATATCTGTCCAGGAACGAGGGGAAGCCAGGCAGCACTCTCACGCGGTTCCTCTCTCTGTCCTCACTGTGCCCCAACTCTCTTCTCTCTGCTCTCTCCCCTCACTGCCTGTGGCCGGGACGATTTGCTGAATCGTCAACATTCCATCTGCCTTGCTCTGATACGCCTCTCTCTCTCCTTCCCGTCCCAGACCCGTTGCTTCTTTTTCTACTCTCACGCCCACCACGCACATACATACACACATACTCACAGCCACGGCCCCCCCCATACATGGGTTCGTAACAATATTAAAGCAAGTAACTTTCCACACCGACATTTAATTATAGGCAGACTGCTACAAACGGTTTTACATTATGTACCTTGAAACGATCTAGCCAAGACAAAATTCATGGCAATCTTGTGGCACCCCTAGGCGCTGTCCGTGGCACCCCAGGGTGCCGCGGCACCCAGTTTGAGAACCACTGTTCTAGACCCTCCACCTCTCGTGGCCCCCAACCGTACTGTTCACAGTACGGTGTAGAAGCCCCACAATTGTTAGCACACCAAATTCTAGTGCCATGATTCTAGCATCTGGAGATGAATATTCAGATGAGAAGGAAAATATTGATTACCTAGCACTTGATGTATCTACTAAAAGTGAAGTCTCATATTCTGAGCCAGACACAGAGTCATCTGAGGCTTTTTTCCCAGCCTCCCAGCCCACCCCCACCTTCTCCTCCTCCTCTTACCATGCATGTTATGCCCAGCGTGCTAGATGTAACATCTTATCTGCCCCCAGCTACATGCGACTACAACCTGCATTCACGTGGACAGATGGTGATGATTTTATTCCAAATGTGTATAATTTTGATGATTAATCGAGTGGAATATCTGACGCTAGTGGCATCACAGATGATTCCACCATACTAGATTTTTTCAAGATATTTATGGATGATGCTGTCATGGATCTTATTGTTCATAAAAGAAATGAAGAAAGCCAGTTTTTTATGGTGAATTTGGAAATAATAGTATGTACCCCAAGGAAACTCTCTGAAAACGTATTTTATATTATTTCTGTGGACATAATGTAACCACAGGTGTGAAAAATAATTATCCTTGTACATTCTGGAGCAATTTTGATTAACTGCAGCTCAAATCAGGTGGAAAATACTACGTAATTTAGAGAGAAATGCTGCACAAGTTGTTGCGGAAAATAACCATCCACTACAATGGCAACACTCAAACAGCGCACAACGTATCACCAGAAATATAACTTCCCATCATTATTGCATCCCTTTCCAGGCTGATAGCAAGAAATCTGGAGACATGTTCCGGAGATCCCTGCCTGCCAGAAGATTGGACTCTAACATCCACCATTGTACATCTGTGAGATTGTCAGGGGTCCAAGCATTCCGCACTGAGTCGTTGTGTGCAGAGCAGGACCACTGAGACCGAAGGCGAAGCTGTAGACTCCGCATCCGCAGCCGAGTCCCGGGAACCAAATAAATAAGGGACGCCATGTGGCCAAGCAAGATTAGCCACTCTTTGGCAGTCAGGTGTGGTGAATCCAAGAAAGCTTGGAGAAGAGAGAGAAGGTTGTCTATTCGTGTCCTCGTCAGGAAAACCTTCAACGGAGAAGTCAGAATGTTGATTCCCAGGAAGACCAGCTCCTGAGCTGGTCGTAGGCACGATTTGTTGAAGTTGATGCAGATTCCCAGCCGGCCACATAGCTGTAGCAGGAACTGGGTCGAATCGAGGGCCTCTTGGTAAGACGACGCCAGGAGAAGCCAATCGTCTAGATAGCGGAGCCGAATGCCGTGCTTGTGTAACTCCGCTGAGACAGGAGTCATGATCCTGGTGAATACCTGAGGGGTTGTGAACAGGCCGAAGCACAGTGCCCTGAAGTGTAGTGTACGGCCTTCCCAGCCAAAACGAAGAAACCGACAGACGAGCAAACCGAGGAAACCAGGACAATGGTGGAAAGGAGTGAAAAGGAATCCTGTACCCATTGCAGAGGACATGAAGAACCCAAGTCTCTCCTCCCATATCCTCCCAGGTAGTCAGATGCCGAGCGAGGCAACCCCCAATCATCGAAGAAGGTGAAGGAGAGTAATTTTCAAAATGCCTTGGTTTTAAACTGTCTCATAGCTGCACAACTAGTTTCAAGAGATCGGCGAGAATGAAAGCGCTGAGTGGTGAACTGTTGGTGAGAGGGACCAGGCTGTGAACGGGAGTCAGCCAAGGTGGAAGGTTGCGGATGTTTTTCCACATGCGACATCCCCTGTTTAGGCTTCCGTTTGTCAAGAGCCCTGGCCGCGGCCTCAGTGAACGATACCGAGGCCACTTGTTGCACTTGACCAATAGCTTTGTCTACGCTATCCACATCGAACAGAAGTCCGACTGGCATAGTTGGGCCTTTGAAGCTGAAGTGAAGCGGTGAGGAAGATGCGAGAGATGAGACTCCCTTCTCGCTGCCCTCATGTTGGCGACAGTAGAGGCTGTAACCCTAGCTTGGTCCACCATAGCTCGTTGAATACTCAGTATCATTTTTTGAAGCATGGGTCCCCCTTTTGGCAAATCCTCACTATCTAACATGAACGTGACAAAGGTACCCATAAGCCAAAATAGGAAGTTCTGTATGTCCCGGAAGGAGAAGAAGGCTTGTTCCAGATGTTCCATTTCTCCTTGAGAAATAGAAATGCGTGGTTCACCACATACAGTCAGGTGGGGAAGTAGTTCTGGGTTCACTTAAGTTGGACGATCTCTACCCTTGTAACTGCTAGAGTGGTAGGATCTATAGTACCGTTGGGTTGGATATTTGGCAAATGAGGGCTTGGTGGACTCATTGGTACGGACCAAGGCCTCAGAGGCTTACGACATCAAGACACTGATGGGCTGTGACCACTTCAAAGAAGGAGAAGTGGCTGGATTTTCCCCACGCTGCATGCCCGGGAGAAGTGAGGCAGTGTCTTGAGAAGTCTAACCACGAGCTTATTGAAAAGTCCAGTAAACAAGGTCCATCATGTCCTTGAAGGTAGAGGAAGGATCCGGCACACCATCATTTATGTTCGACAAATCCTCTTCCCCGTCCCCACCAACATCACTCCTGTCCCTACTCTGAGAGGTGTAGGGACCAGAGACAAAAGGCAAAGGTGGTGGGAAGGCTGTGTGCTGCCCATGCACAGACTCTGACTCACGAGAAGGCAAACCTTGGCGCCGTGAGGAGTTTGGTGCTGGTTGGTGGTGTTGACGATGTGCAGCCAAGGGGGGGGGGGCACCATGGTGTCCAACCCCTGTGGTACTGTGAACGAGGGAGAGGAGTGACGTTGTGTGGCATCGTGCACCCCAACTCCCATGGACAGAATTACTGGAGTTGCTTGACGCTCCTTGTCGTCACAAGCTGTCCGTCCCTCACCCAAGGGTCCAGGATGGGAGAGCGGGATGAACGTCCTCGCTACAGCCACATCTGGGTCTCGAGCCAGGGAGAGTGCTGTTGAACCAACCCACATTTCTCCCCCCACCTTGGCTTGGAACCGTTTTGGGAATGATGGGGCGTCCACAAGTGTGGTCCGCTTACCCGACTGAACCCTCGATGGTTCATGTCCCAGGCTACCTCCTCATACTCTCTCGGCTAGGAGTGCATTTTGCACTCAACTAGGCGCAGCGGATTTTGGGGAGGTTGGTCTGGCCCTGGCCAGACACTCTGTCTGGGACAACGAACTAGCTGGAAGGAAAGCCAGGTTACTTAAGCATGTAGCCACTTGAGATGAAATCATCTCTGATAGCATGGACTGTAGCTGGGAATCATACATAAGTAGAGAGGTAAGCTGGCCCTCCAACGGGAACGTGTGGCCAGTCTGGGATGCTGTGGGGCAACGGACTCAACCGATGAGAGTGAGTATTCACGCCCCGGCTCCATAACAACCTCACTGGAGCCTTCTCGACCTCCACTGGTGTTCCCAGAAGCACTAGCGTTCCCTTCCCATTTCGAATGGGTGTAATGGGAATGACACCGTGCTAATGTAGACTGATAAGACCTGGTCCCTTCCACAACAACATCATTCCAGTCTGCACACTCCTCACACCTTGAAGCAACAGTACAGAAACCACGGCATTTAATACATACAGAGTGGGGGTCATGGGAGACGCTAGGCAGGACTCTGTTGCAATCCTGCCGGTTACATGTCCGCTTGGAGGTCCCAGCATGGCTGCCTGGAGGAACAGGTGGCGTAGTCACGGCCACCACAGAAATATCGTGCGAATGGATCATGCCGCCAGTAGAGCCATCACTCAGAGCCGGGGAAGAAGGAGAAACAGGAGCCGTAGATGACATCTAGAGCACAATTCAATACCGACAGGCAATGAAAGAAGAGTGAGAGACAACGTGTAGGTACGTTGGCTGTCAGCAGAGAAGTGGGGTACAAGGATGGACAGCGGACAGAGTAGGCAGGCAGATGCAGTGGCAAGCGCAAGGGTGTGTTGATTTTACATACTGACAGACAATGTGTTCATTGCCTATGGTAGAAGGAACAGGTATTATGTGAAATAAACACAGATCAAGGAGCCTCAAAATTGGCTCACCATTACAAACATGATGCCAAAGCCAGCTCGAACTCACCACTCTGTCAGTAAACATTTGTCATCTGTGACGAAAGAACCTCACCTTGTCAAGGAGCCAATAAATTGTGTACATTCCTATTTGAATATATAGTCATACCTCTACACAGGAGTGCTTAAGGATACAAATTTTTAAAGATTCAAGCTGGGAAACGAGCCTCATCATTGCCAATGATATGAGGAAATATTTACCATACGAGTTGCGAGCATTTACCTAGTTACGCCAAGCCTCCAGTAGTTTGTAGTGAATGAAAAAAAAAAAAACAATAAATAAAAATTATAAAACATAAAAGATAAAAAAAACCTAGTGTTAAGTTGTTTTTAAGTCTATTAATTTCATTCTGTTTATTATATGGTGGTGGGTGGATTCTTTCCAAGTGAGGAGTGAGTGCCCTCTACCTCCCATAGCTCAATCTCCCCCCGCTGTCTCTCCTTGTCTTTCCTTTCCCTTCTTTCTTTTTGAGTAGCCAGGGTTCTTTCCCTCAGGGATACTAGTGTGCTTGCCCATGGCTGACCTAGCTGGTTGTGGTGGGGCTTGCAACCCCTCCCTGTAAAAAACATCCACAGCCCCCACCAGTGTTAGAGGCAAAGGTCGAGGCAGGGGCTATAGGTGTGGGCGAGCCTCTGGTCACCGCCCCGATCCAGGTTTGCTGAGGGGTTCAACCGTCCAGACCCCTCAGGTGCCAAGGCAGCAGAGGAGCCTGCCGACTGGGGTGATGGATGTCATGATGCACTCATTGTCCTTCTCCTGGGCGACTTTAATGCTGTCACTGGCACTGAAAGGGCTGGCTATGAAATATGGGTTGGCTCCATGGTTCTGGTACCAGAAATGACAACAGCTCTTTCCTTCTGAATTTGGTAAGATCCAGAAGGCTGAGAATGGCAGGTTCCTGGTATCAGAGACCAGTGCTGCACCGCTGGACTTGGTATAGCAATGCCCGAAGGCTAGCGAAGGAGATCAACCATATCCTTGTTAGTACTCATGGAATTCTAGAACTGCAGGGTTTTTCGAAGTGCCGATTTCTTTGCGACCGATCACAGGCTTGTTCTTGTTTCACTCAAGCTTCATGTCAAGTCCAGAAAGCCTCCAAGATGTGACCATACTGTGTTTCATCTTGAGAAACTGAAGGATTTGAAATGTGCCCAAGAGTATGCGGTGACAGTCTCCAATTGGTTTGGAGTGTTAGACACCCTTGAAGACCCTGAAGAGCAATGGGATACCTTCAAACGTGAGACTCTTGAGGCTGCCAAGGAATGCATTGGGGAGCGCCCGAGGTCACGGAGTGGCTTCGCCTCGGTGGAGACACTGGAAAGTATTGAGAAGAGTCATGCTGCCAGACTTGCTGGGGACCATGATGAGTACAGGGCTCTGTCATGTAGGACTAGAGCTCTCCTGAGAGGAGACAAGGAGAGGTATGTCAGGGGTCTCGCTGAGGATGTCGAGTGTTATTTAAATGCTTATGACCTGCCTATCGAGCTCTGAAGAAATTCAGCTATGAGTCTACTTCTCAAGTGAATGTTATCTGAACAGCAGATGGTTGCCTTGTATCGGACGCAGATAGGCAGATGGCTTGTTGGGCTGAGTACTTTGAGCAGCTGTTCACGATGAATCCTCCATGGTGACAGCTCCAGACTGCAGAGTTGCAGACGCTGGATGCTGACCCACCCACTGACGAAACTGCACCCTCCATTGACGATGTCAAGAAGGCTGCTTAAAGCTGGGGGCGAAGCCAAGGTGGGTTGCATGCTGTCTTGACTGCTGTATGGCATTCCTCCTGACTGGAAAAAGGGGTTGGTTGTCCCTATCTGGAAGGGGAAAGGGGACCGCCAAGACTGCAACAAATACCATGGAATAACACTGCTCAGCGTACCAAGCAAGATGCTTGCCCATTTGCTGTTGATGCAGATCAGCAGTCACCTGCTGAAGCACCAGAGACCTGAACAGTAAGGATTCACACCCAGTAAGTCAACAACTGACCGTATACTAGCGTTTTGCGTAAAGGTGGAGTGCCAATGTGAATTTCGACAGGGAATGCTTGCAGGCAATGTCGATCTCAAGAAGGCATTTGACTCAGTGCATTGAGAAACACTCTGGGACCTTCTGCATCTCTATGGGATTCCTGCAAGGTTTATTGGTCTATTAACTGGCCTGTACTCCAGGAATGTGTGTTGTGAAGTGTGGAGGATGCGTGTCCAGCTTCTTCCCTATGAGTATAGGTGTGAGGCAGGGCTGCGTGCTTGCTCCATCACTTTTCAACACATGCATGGACTGGATACTAGGCAGAGTCATAGAACAAAGTCATTGTGGAGCATCTGTTGGCAATACTGAGATTACAGATCTTGTTTCTGCTGATGATGCAGCATTCTTTGCCAAGTCACTGGAGGTTCTGGTAATGGGTCTAGAGGCACTGCATGAGGAGGTGAAGCCCTTGGGACTTGAGGTTTCCTGGATCAAGAACAAGGTTCAGGTGTTTGGAGGCATACTGGATGAAACTGTACAGTCTGTCCATGTGTGTGGCAAGGATATTGAGATCTTGAAGTTCACATACCTTGGTAGTGTAGTTCATAACGATGGTGGGTTGAGCCAAGAAGTCACACGGTGAATTGGCCTGGCCCACGGCATCATGGACTCGCTCAACATGAGTATTTGGTGTTGTCAATACCCATGTAGATGGACAAAGATTCAGATCTTCAAGTTGCTGGTGGTCCCTGTCTTACTCTATGGTTGTGAGACATGGACACTGAACACCAACCTGAAGAGGAAAATTGATGTCTTTGGTACTAGATGCCTTCGCAGGATCATGGGATATTGCTAGTATGACTTTGTGTCAAACCAGTGATTATTCCATGAAACCGATTTCAGGCCTATTACTAGCATTGTCTGTCAACGCCAACTGCGACTATATGGGCATGTGGGACACTATCCAGCTTATCGGGTTGTTTCTAAAAAGGACACCCCAGCTTGAAGGAGGCCAAGGGGACCACCACAGAACTCTTGGCTGCGGCAAGTCAATGCCTCCTGCTGGGAGTCACTCAGTATGGGGATGGAGTCTGCATGGAGACTTGTGAGATGTGACCGCCAGGAGTGGTGTCGTAGGGTAAGTGAGGACCCCCGGTGTATGCCCCACCATGAGTGATTGATTGATTGAATATGTAAGTTTAATTCTCATCAGCTGATTTCACTCCTCCCCTCCTCCACCACCATCTTACGCCTCCAACGTACATTTTTTGTCACTTGACATTTACATTGTTTGTTTATTTATTTACGTTATCTGTATTCATAAAGTTTATTTTAATAACAAATACCATTTATCACTGTTTTCCTTATTAATGTTGACTTTCTTTCAGTGTACATCGGTATTACTAGACTTTAATTTGCATGTTTTTCTCGTGTTGGAACGCATTATTCAGTTTTACATGTATTTAAATAGGAATGAATTAAACTCATATGTAGAGGTATGACTGTATATAAGAGTATGTGTGTGTGTTCATATATAGTTCGATTGATGTCATTTTCATTTTGCGTGCCCCCTTCAAGAACGCATCACCTGCATAATTTGAGAGGTATCTACATATAAAAAAGTCTTTATTTTGAATATGATGAACATAGCTACGTATTTAGTCTTTAATAATTGTTACATACGTGCTAAGTGTATAATAAAACAGTAATCATATGTTCATATATTTCTTATTTGTCATGAACATCTAATACTTTAACATTGATTCAAATTAATTTCTTACATAATACAAATTTTCTCTAAAAACATCTTTGCATACCATGCACTCTTATAAACACTGGCAATGTCAAGCGCCCCTTCAAAACAATTCATGCACTCAAGGATGTACTGTGCCACCAAACTGACTGTTGCTTCTTTAGATGACCACTAGTGATTTCTTAATCCCCTGTGGATGAAACAAGTTGTTAGTTACAAAGGCAAATGTGCAGAGAAACAGGAAATAAATCTTAATAATAAAGTAATAAGTAAATAAGTGAAAAAGAACTCCTAAAAATACTTTACCCATAGACTAGTATTATTATCACTGACAGCTTCAGCAATGACCATGGTTGGAATTATTTAAAAAAACTTATGTTACTAATACTCATGAAGATAAAGAATGATTGTAATAAAGTAAAATCTTGTATTGCGAATAACTTTGCACTGGAGACTGATGTGTGCTCCAATCAGCCAATCAGCTTGTGTTGTATTGTACATTCATATTAGCTACATTTTCTTTTGGAAAGCAAGCATTTTGGATAACGAGCTTGTCTCTGACACAGATTAAGCTCGCAATCCAAGTTACCACTGTACGTCAATAAAATATAACCTGGAGGATATATATGTTTTCTATCTTTGTGGTGCTGTAACATTTGCAGATTGATTGTTGGTAAGAGTAGGTGCATGCTACATCACTTTGAAGATGATGTAGGTAAAAAAACAAAACCAAACTTCATAAGGGGAGAAAAGCATTAAACCAATCATTAAAGTCAATTTACATGAACAGGGAAGCTAAAGTAAGTAAGCTGAGTGGACCAAGGTGAACTTGTATGCTTAGTGTTGCTTAGTTGTTGTCATTTATACCCTATCATATTTCATATATGCTAGGATGCAATAATCATCACAATATTCCAGTCTATTATTAACAATAAAGAATTAATGTACAAAATCTCTAAAAGAATGCATCGGCAATTTTTGTTTAGATTCCTCATAACGTAGTGAGATAACGAGTAGTTTGAGGAGTTTGGCTAACTGGGTAAATGGGTAAATTAATGGCATTTTGATAACTTACTATTGTAATTCTTATCACTGATATTGTTATCTATTTATATTGCATTATTATAAAGCCATGTTGGACTTCCACATCACTCCCTGTTCTTCTCATCGAAGCGACATCAGCTGTCTGCTACTTTTCTTAATAACTTGATTGGTTCACATAAAGCAGCTTCACTACATGTAAAGGATAATCTTTCATAACTGGATGATTTTTATCATAATTCATAAATAGTGAAGAACAATGGTGATCATAGCACTCAAGCATACCTGTGAAATAAAGGAATAATCAGCAAAATCTATCAGTGAATGTATGAGTAATTTATCACCAATATTTGTGTCAACAAACAATACCGCTGCTGTAAGCAGTGCACCCTCCAGATTTAGATACATTATTGTTTAAACCCTTAACTAACAGTGATTGTTCATGTAAGTGTGTATCATCCTGTATTGAGGCATGGTAAATATTTATATAAACAGCTTTTTCCTGCTTGTAACTTCAAATCACTTCAGGAGGCTTTCATTCTAAATTATGGAGTAGATATGGCAACACTTTCCAGTGACACATGTTTCCCAAATATCTTCTCAATGTGTGGTCAGTCTACTTTTCCTACCATTGACATGGTATCTGGTTGTCCCTAAGACACAAAAACAGCCCAACAGATGATAGGCTATTTATCTATTGAGTATATTTTGAACATACAGAGGAGTCTTGAACCTCAAATGCCTCACATATCAAACAATTTGAACTTTGAACAAAATTTTCAAGATTTTTTTGCTTTGGAGGTCAGACAAATCTTCGACTTAGAACGTAAGTGTAGCCAAATGAAGGGAAGCTGACCACCAGAGTATCCGAGAAATAGGCTGAGGCTCCAGGGTTACCAAATGGCATTTTTTACTTCTAAATTTAACTACTGTATATGTCGGCGACCTGGTGTATAAGATGACCCCCAATTTTTTAGGGAAAATTTAGGTTTTGAGCAATTACTGGTGTACAAGACAACTCCCATAATGGTGGAGGGAGCCACACATGGTTGGCTAATTGTAAGGGACTCTATCACTGCTAATGCGCAATAAGAGAGGCTTGTGTGGTGGTTCGTTCCCTCACTTGAATACGTTGTTACCATGGCAAAATTTACTGTCTTTGTTCTGCACAACTCCAGGTGTTTCTGAACTCCAAAATGAGAGGAATATGGCCATAGTTTCTGTTAATCTGATTGGCAATTGATTATTATCATGGTATGGTTGGAATCTGCTGTTTCAAGTGTGGGTTCCCCCATTGGTGCCACTTCACCATAAATTACTTGCCTTATTCTCCAACTCCGCTTCATCTCCTTTACTTCTGTTTCTGTCTGTCTTTGTTTCTATATAAATTGGTTCAATACCGAATTCTAACTTACGTCCCATATCACTGTTGAAGTAAAAATAAGGCGTGTTTTACGTTAAAAGGTGCCCCCCCTCCCATCCTAAATGTGGCAAATAAGTGGAGATGTGTGACTGGACCTACACACCTCACTAGACAGAAAACACTCCTAGATAGTGCTAACAATTGCCAGTGTGATCGCTGCCAGTACACATTAGACAACGCTACAAATGAGCTGCCTGCTAAGCCAATAAATTGTGCACTTGCATACATACATACATATATATGTATGTATATATATGTACACACACACAATAAACGATATATGTACGTGTGTACCTGCAGAATGAATTTCAAGGTAAATTGCCTTAATGTTCACCACAGGGTTATAGGTTTGTGTTTTATTACCGGTATATAAAACAACCCCTTCAAATGGAGTCTCAAAATTGGCAAAAAAAACTTGTCTTATACTCTGGCATATACAGTACACTTGGCAATAAAACATGTGTTTGGCAGCAAAAATGTTAATTTGGTGATGCAATTTTGGTTAAAATTGCATAATAACATCTACATATGTATAGATTTATGTTCTTTTTGTGTGTGAGTCTATATATCACAGTTGTTCTCAGCTCTTAGAGAGAGAGAGAGAGAGAGAGAGAGAGAGAGAGAGAGAGAGAGAGAGAGAGAGAGAGAGAGAGAGAGAGAGAGAGAGAGGTGGGTGGATGCTGTCTACCTAGATATCAAAAAAGCATTTGATAGAATTCCATAAAAAAAAACTGTTATGGAAACTGAAACACATAGGTGGACAAAGAGAGAAAGTATTAGAATGGATGCAAGATTATTTGAAGTATAGAGAAATGAGAACTATAATCAGGGAAGCAACATCAAGTAGGAGAACTGTAATATGTGGAGTACCGCAGGGGTCAGTCTTAGCACCCATAATGTTCCAGATATATATAAATAATATGCAGTGTGGCGTGACCAGCTATATGAACCTGTTTGCAGATGATGCCAAATGAATGAGTTGTTAAAAATACTGATGACTGTCGAGAGCTACAAGGAGATATAGACAAGATTGATGAATGGAGTAAGAGGTGGAAACTGGATTTTAATGCAAAGAAATGTCATGTGATTGAGCTAGGCAAGAGCAAAAGAAGGCCAAAATGGAGCTATAAGATAGGACAGGAGGAAATACCTAAGACAAAAGAAGAAAAGACCTAGGGGTGGTGATACAGGATACACTGAGCCCAGAGTGGCACATAAGTCAACTATTTGAATCAACATATAGAATGTTAACTAATATTAGGGTGGCTTTCCATTACATGGATAAGGATATGATGAAAAAAATTTCTAACCAGTATGATACATCCAAGGTTGGAATATGCAGCAGTGGTGTGATCACAGATAGTAAATGGTATTGAAAAACTGGACAAGAAAAACCTGATGATGGAAGATGGATGATCGAAGGAGGAGTGATGTTACTACTTAAAAAAAAATTTACGAGTGTCTGATATAAAATATAGAGAGGGATCAGTCGAGGTACAGTGAGTCCTCCTTATATGGTAATTACTTATCCGGTAAATTCAGTTTTGGCGTTTGGTAATTACTACCCTCAATTCTATTTATGATAAGAAAAATTCACAGATACGGCATTCGCTCGTGTTTTGTTTACACTGTAATGTACACTGTGTGGCCACCACAACAATGTCTCTTCCTGCATTTCCCACTGAACACAAGTTAAATCCTTACGGTGTATTTTTTGTGAATATTATTATCACGATACCCTCATCTTCATCTGCCCACTCAGCAGAAGATGAGTAAGGACTGAAATCCCAACTGTCCCTAAGCCTTGGGAGGAACATCATCTGATAGAATACGTGGTGAGTGAAAGGTAAATAAAAACATTTTCTTTTTATTTCTTTTGCGCAGTACTGTACATTTTCATGTATAGTCATGTCTGTAGGGGTGACTTTTGATGCGTTGGAACATTTATCCTATTATTACATATAATGGGTTCGGTATACGGTAATTTAAATTTGTGGTACGGTTATCAGGAATGCATATGTACTGTATAATGAGGACTTACTGTTTTAAAGATTAGTGTTGATAACATCCATGGCAAAATAAGACATTACATAGTGATATATGTACCTCCCAAGACTAATACATGGACCAATTAAGAATATAAGAATATGATTCAAGATGCAAAATGTTAAACACAAGAAAATGTTAAAGGACAATAAGGTGATTTTGATGGGTGACTTCAACTATAATTAGGTTTGCTGGGAAGAATGGCATACTGAAGGATCGAAATCTTCCTGGGGATTCACTTTGCTGCAACTAGCAATAGATAATGTCCTGATGTAGTGGATAAAATGTGACACAAGGTATGGGGGTGAGAGAGAAACATAAAGACTGGATTTATCATTTAGTAAAGAACCAGAAATAATTAGGAATATTCAGGTGAATTGCCCATTAGCCAAGAGTGAAAATGCCACTGTAGAGTTTACAGTATGGGAGGAAACAGAGAACAATAGAATTGAAGACCACTATGAGATGAGATTAAACTACAGCAAGACTGACTTCAATGGATTGAAAAGGTTCTTTGAAGAGGAGAGTAGGAATGTATTCCACCAAACCAATAGTGTTCAAGGGAAATAGGATGAGTTCCTTAAAATATACAAAGAAGGAGAAAAGATTTGTACCTAAATGGAAGGTAAGGTTGATTGGGAAAAATTAATGATTCAACTGGAAATGTGAAATTCCAAGAGATTTGAAAGAAGATGCTTGGAATAGGTGGAAGAGAAGCAAAAGAATAAATCTGTGGAATAAGTATAATCAAGCAGGGAACAAGTTTGTGACCACCCTAGAGGTGAGCAAAAGGATTTTGAGAAGGATGTAGTTAACAGGTGCAAAGACCAACCAAAACATTTTTTAAATATGTTAATAGCAAGATGAAGGCCAGAAAGAGTATTGATAAAATAAGAGTAGATGAAATATTATATGAAGACACCAAGGATATAGCACAAGTGATGAATTTTAATTTCAAGCAAGTTTTTACAAATGAACTTGAATTTGAAAGGCCTTTGAACACATAGGAATGCAAGGCAATGGAGGAGATTCAAGTTTAAGGTCAGTAAGTTGATAAAATTGTTGAGATGCTGGATGGATATAAGGCCACAGGACCAGACAGAGTATCAGGTTGGTTAATCAAAGAGTGCAGGAATCAACTAGTGGACAAATTGCATAGTATAATTGGTGCTTCACCAAAGAAGGAAGATTCCCAAGGGATTAGAAGATGGCAAACATTGTACCCATTTTCAAAGGAGGAGACACAAAAGCCACTGAACTCTCTGACAAGCGTGGTATCCAAATTATGTGAAAAAATTATAAAAAACAAACGGTCCAAGTTCCTGAAAGATAACAAATTCTTTACAAATTGTCAATTTGGATTCAGAAAAGGTAGATCTTGCACCACAAATTTGCTGTGTTACTATTCAAGAGTGGCAGACATTGTACAGGAGAGATATGGATGGGTAGAAGGCATATACTTAGACCTGAAAAAAGCTTTTGACAAGGTACCCTACAAAAGATTGTTGTGGAAATTGGAAAGAA
This sequence comes from Callinectes sapidus, assembly GCA_020233015.1. NCBI lineage: Eukaryota > Metazoa > Arthropoda > Malacostraca > Decapoda > Portunidae > Callinectes > Callinectes sapidus. Next base: position 1,854,526 of record CM035202.1, on the reverse strand, counting down.
TGGGGGGTGATCAGAGAAAGCTGTTGGAATGGATGGAAGAATTCCTGGTAGGCAGGGAAATGAGAATGGTGATAAGGGACCAACCATCAGAGTGGAACATTGTAAGCAGTGGAGTACCACAGGGGTCAGTGCTTGGGCCTGTCATCTTTGCAATTTTTATAAGCTATGAGATTCTTTTAACTGATAATGCAAAATATCTGAGTACTGTGAAAACCATTGGGAATTGTAAGGATCTACAAAATGATCAAGACAAAATTCACAACTGGAGCATTAGGTGGCAAATCGAATTCAACACTAGGAAGTGCAAAAAGATCGAGTTTGGTTAAGCAGCAAACGATGTATTCACAATTATAAGCTGGAACATGAGATGATAAAAGGGTCACCAGAAGAAAAGGATCTAGGGATGATATTCTCAGATGTATCTCCAGGAAGGCATATCAACAAGATAATGGGTGAAATCTTCCAACTGTTGAAGAACATTAAAATTGCCCTTGCCTTTCTGGATGAGATTATGATGAAAAAGATAATCTCTTCAATGATTCACCCCAGGTTAAAGTACACAGCAATAATTTAGTCACCCCATGAACTACGGCACATCAGGAAACCGGAAAGTGTTCAAAGAGCAATAACAAAGATGATTCCAGAATTTCAAGATCAGTCATATGAAGAGAGATTGGCAAGGTTGCAACTACCAACTTTGGAAAAAAGACAAGAATGAGGAAATCTGATTGCATTATGCAGATTGGTGAATGGAATGGGACAAGTAGACAGAGAAGTATTTAGAGAGAGATACAAGAGGACATGGAAGGAAATTGAGGTCTACCACCTGTAGAAGAGATGTAAAGAAGTTAAGCTTTCCACATAGAAGCACTAAGTTGTGGAATGGATTGGAGGGCGAGGTGATGTGTGGCTACAGTATTCAAAGCTTTAAGAAAAAGTTAGATGAAAGCATTTATGGAGATGGGACAGTATGAGCAAAGCTCCTTTCCTGTAAGGCACAACTAGGTAAATACATACACACACACAAGGAGGTTGTGGTACAGAAGAAAGATGTTGGTAGACTGATGGGAGGTCTGGATGTAAGAAAAGCAAAAGGACGAGATGGAGTGTCAAGCTGGACACTAAGGGAATGTAAGGATCAACTAATACATCCAATTTGGAAAGTGATTAACAGCTCAATGGAAGAAGGGAGGGTACCACAGGAGTGGAAGAGGGCCAATATAAAGGGGGATAGAAGACCGACCCATCAAATTATGCTTGTGTCATTAACAAGTGTGGTCAGGAAAATCTGTGAGATATTAATTATGGAGAAATGGGTGAGATACTTGGAAGACAATAGAGTTCTAACTAACAGGCAATTCGGATTCAGGCAAGGAAAATCATGTGTGACGAACCTACTAAGTTTCTATACAAGAATAATTGAAAGAATTCATAACAGAGGGGTGGGTGGATGCTATCTACCTAGATATCAAAAAAGCATTTGATAGAGTTCCACACAAAAGACTCTTATAGAAACTGAAACACATAGGTGGGCTGAGAGGGAAAATATCAGAATGGATGCAAGATTATTTGAAAGAGAGAGAAATGAGAACTATAATCAGGGAAGCAACTTCAAATTGGAGAAATGTAATAAGTGGAGTACTGCAGGGGTTAGTCTTAGCACCCATAATGTTACAGATACACTCAACCCCCAGCTATTGTGAGAAATTGGTCCCTTAACATCGCCTCAACACCTAAAAGCGCAATAGCCATTATTAAGAAGTAATAGGAAAAAATAAAATTGGTCATGGCCCACCCGAGTAGCGACATGATTTAACATATTGGCACCTTGTTTTCCCCTTATCTCATCATAATTTATAGATATTGTTCACATTTTGATAGTATAAAGTAAACACAGACATGAAATGGATATGAAAAACAGGCATAACAAAAGACATTTACTTTGGTGTGAAACTCCTGAGTCCCGGTGAAGACTAAACAGGCCTCCTCCATATCCCTGCCTCCCTCTCATGCACTAAATATGGGAACAGATTGCGTAGTATTCCCCCCCCTCTCCCTCACTCTGTCTGTATCCACTCTCTCTCTCTCTCTCTCTTTTATCCAGTAACATATATTCTTACAGCATCATTTTCAACAGGAATTATTTCAAGAAAAGTATGAATTATTGTAAAAAAAAAACGCAAAATATTGCATTATTGTAGTTTGTGCAAATGACAATGATATTTAACAATTTATACTTCATACATTGTTTAAATGTTTAATATATCTTCATAAGTAAATGAGTTTCCCAGTGACCAGAGTAGAAGGCCGCATTGACTGGGTTGGTAGGCCGGAAGTGACCAGGGTTGGGAGACAGAGTAACCAAGGCAACTAGGGGCTGGAGTGACTTGAAAGCCGTTCAAGATTTGCAATAGCTCCAATTGACATGCGCATTAGTCATATCAATGTGTCTTTTTGTGCTTTGTAATGCAATAGGGAAACCCATGATAGCTGGGGAACAGGTGTACAGTATATATATGTAAATGATATGCAGTGTGGCATGACCAACTATATTAATCTATTTGTAGATGACACCAAATTGATGAGAGTTGTTAAAAACACTAATGACTGTCGAGAGCTACAAGACAAGACATAGACAAGATTGATAAATGGAGTAAGAGATGGAAACTGGATTTTAATGCAAAGAAATGTCATGTGATGGAGCTAGGCAAGAGCAAAAGAAGGCCAAAATGGAGCTGATATAAGATACACTGATCCCAGAATGGCACATAAATCAACTATTTGGATCAACATACAGAATATTAACCAGTATATGGGTAAGGATATGATGAAAAAAATTCTAACCAGTACAATACGTCCGAGGTTAGAATATGCAGCAGTGGTGTGGTCACCTAATGCAAAGAAGGATATAAGGAAATTAGAAAGGATCCCAAGAGTAGCTACAAAAATGGTACCAGAATTAAGAGAAACAACTTATGAAGAGAGATTAAAAGAAATGGGACTGTCAACTCTGCAACATAGAAGGGAGAGAGATCTAATAACTCTATATAAGATAGTAATTAGCATTGAAAAGCTGGAGAAGCAAAACCTAGTAATAATGGAGGAAGAAACCAGACAGATGAGAAGCCACTCAAGGAAGATCAAAAAGAGTCAGTGTTTAAAGGACACAGAAAAGTAGAGTTTTCCATATAGAATTGTGGACACCTAGAATGGATTAAAAGAGGAAGTTGTTACAGCAACCAATATACATAAATTCAAGGAAATGTTGGATATATAGAGATATGGAGACAGGACACTATGAGCCCTGCTCAAACCCTCTATAATACAACTACAGTAAGGTCACACCAATAATGATTAATTGGTGCCTGAAAAACAGCATTATTTGTGAAAACGTTATTTGCGTGACATTGAAATACATGTATTTAGGGTTAAGTGGTGCTGCCACCCCAGGAGTTTCACCCACCTTTCCCATTTGAAGCTCTCCTATCACCATTGATAATTATCAGATTGCCAAACGTAATATAAATACTCACTTAACCCTTAAATGATGGTGATCGTTCATGTAAGCGCGGCCCGCACTGTCTCGTCGCCCGGTGATCGTTCATGTAATCAGCATTTTTCCCGCGTGCCGTTTCAAATCAGGCGCGGACTTTTTCTCCCTAAATGATTGACTAGTCATATGGCAACACTTCTCAGTGTGGGAGGAGTTATCAGGATCCTTCTGCTACACACCAGACCAAATTTCCCTGCCATCGAGGTGACATCTGGCAGCTCCCAAGTACGCGTCGGGTAGAAAGACCACTCTAGCTGAGATGATGAATTAGGCTGCTGATATCAGTGATTTATTAGGGAGTGATTTAGAAGATATTGATGATAGTGAGTGGAGTATGGAGTCAGAAGAGAGTGAAGAGAGTACTTCTGATGAGGATGAAGATGGAGAAGAAATTATGAGGGCAGCAGTGGATGCAGCCTCATCATAGTCTGGTGAATGCCATCGGACATATTGGCCGTGAGCAATGTGTCCCAGAGTGTCGCTGGACATGGTGTGGCCGCTGTGAGTGACGCATGGAGCGTGACTGAATGAAACATTGCTTGCCTTGACCAAGTCACCAAGCAAAGTTGTCAAATTATTGCACTTGCCGTCTTTTTTATTTGTAATAATAGTAATGGTAATAAATATGGAAAAAATAATAATACAATTATGTTATTTAGCTCTGATAAAAAAAAAAACAGGCAAGGAAAGATACATTCATGAGAGAGAGAGAGAGAGAGAGAGAGAGAGAGAGAGAGAGAGAGAGAGAGAGAGAGAGAGAGAGAGAGAGAGAGAGAGAGACTGAGCGAGTGAGCGAGGGAGAGAGAGACCAAGCGCCTGGGGGTACCTTTCTACCCAGAGCTTCACATCAAGCCCCGCCCACATAATTATTTGACACACTATAACTTGACTCTCAGATGTCACTGTGTGCTAACAAACACATCACTGCAATCAGCATCAAAAGGAGGCATAGATCTATAAAACTGGAATTGTTCTGTAACATTTAAGAGGTACTGTATATTACCCGTAAAATGGAGCAGAAATCTCACTGAGCAGCCCGTCATTTGAGGGTTAAAGAAGTTAATAAAGGTGTTTGGTGTGATGACTGTCCCGAGGCTATGCTACTGAGGCATATGTATGCTAGCCCCTTCCTCACTCTCGCCACAGTCTGGGCCTGGCTCACGCATGTCCATCAACACGTCCTCAAACCCAGTGAAGTCAAAATCAGCAGGCAATTCACCGATGTCATCAATTTCTTCATCCTCTTCAGTCTCTCTCTCTTCTTCTTCGGCTGGTCAGCATCGTGAAAGAAAACGAGTGATGAGTGACTGCTGGCGGTCATTCATTCGGTCATTGTATTGTTTCTGGTAGTGACTGGAAATCTGATTTACAAATCCAATCATTTTTTCCCTCTTGCCTGGTTCAGTCTCTCCAATGTCTTGAATCATGTCATAAAGGCTGGTACAGACACTCAGAATGTGTGATAGCTTCTGTGTTGTCACTTTTCTCTGCTCAGGCTCCTCTGCATCACTCGCTGCATCGCTGTCGTCGTCACTGTTTTCATCCAAGATATCATCAACATTAGTAGCATCACCAACACTCAACATTTCTTCCAGGTCTTCCCTATTTACTTCCTCAAATCCTGGAGCTGGAACACTGCGGACAGCTTTCAATACTTCATTCATCAGGTCCAATACCTGCCTCATCTCTGGCTCAACTGACTTGTGCTCGGGTAGAAGTGCTGACCAGCCATGCCAAACTGTTGCCAGCGTTGTGTTATTCCATGCGTTGGCAAAGAAATTTACTGCCTGCCGAATATTAAATTTCTTCCAGAATGCTGCAATAGTCATTACAACTTTGTCAGGTGAAGACATGGAGGCAGAAATTTTGGATGGAGAGATGGAGGTGGAGGGTGTGTGCAGTGCATGTGGGTTGCTATGGCCAAGAGTGGGGAAGGTGGAGAGGGCAGAAACAGAATGTCTCGTCTCCTTCTCGCTGCTGCTCACATCTTCAGCAATTTGCTTTAATTGTCAGTTTCTTTCCTCATCTTGTTGTGAATATATTGAATATATTTGTAATACAATAACTTGACATTTGATATAACTTCTTGGTTTAATGGTTGTATTTTGGAGGTTGTATTCGGTGGGAGAAACACAACCTCAACTGCAGGATGACGTCCTACTAAAAACTTTGCATGACTGGGGGCATTGTCTAGAAAAAGCAAGACTTTAAAGGCAAGGTTCTTTTTCTGGCAGTACTCTTTGGCGTCCTTGATGAAACATTCGTCAAACTATTTTCTTGATAATTCGGTAGACATGTAACCTTTCTTAATTTCTTCCCAGTAGACATTAAGTTTAGTCATATCACATCCCTTATAAGCCCTTGGCCTTTTATATTTGTAAATCACCAAAGGCTTCATGAGATAGTCACTTGATGCATTGCAGGTTAAAAGGACACTGAAGCGATCCTTAGACATTTTCATGCCTGTTGCTTGTTTTTCTTTCTTAGAAATGAATGTCGACTTTGGTGCTTTTTTCCAAAACAGCCCTGTTTTTTTTCATCTAGGGTATAACCTCCTTCCTGAACAATTTTGGTGGCAATTTCAGGGAAAGAATCTATGGCCACCAAATCAGCTGAGGACACTTCACCATGATACACTGCATGCTTTGTGCCAATTCTACTTTTGAATTTATGTAGCCACCCTACTGAGGCATTGAAAGGAGGAAGAGACTTAATGTTTTTCTTTCAGGCAATTGCAGCATACAAGACCTTTGCCTGTTCATGAATCACACTGCCATTACAACTCGCATTTTTTTTGTTTCTTCGTGCTAGTCATTTCACTAGAAAATGTTCTGTAATCACTAACAATCTGTTTCTCTCACTTTTATCTTTCATAGCTCGCTAGTTATTTCCATCACTACCATAGTATTTCTTAGCCAGTGCAATACTCTTCTTGGTTTCCTCAAGGTTTCTCTTTATATTTTGTACTGTAGACTCAGGACAGTTCAACTTCCTCACTATTTCAATGTTCGCGCACCACTCTCGATCATTGCAGCAATATTTTCTTTGTCCTCAAGCGAGTATGCACATTTCTTGTGACTCACTTGTTTTGTTTTTACACTTTGGCCACTGGAATTAGAAGTTCCCGGGCATTCTGGTGGCAGGTTCCCCCTCCCACCACCCAGAGGTAAGGTGTAAGCCATTATTCAACTCCCGCACTAAAGTCAGAGCGCAGTAGAGGTGAAACACGCACACGTGGTAGTGAACTGAACTGAGGGGTCATGAGAACTAGCCCAGGGATGAGCATGGAGAGGGTGCTGGGGATGGCTGATGTCATAAGATGGTGGAAACAAATGCTATCCAGAATGTGATACAGTATTCCCTCGCTACTTCGCGCTTCAGTTATCGCGGGTTCAGTGCTTCGCGGGTAAAAAAAATTCAATTAAAAATTAAAAATTAATTAAAAGTATTAAAAAATAAATAAATAAATAAAAAAAAAATCCATTCCGGCAACCCGCAACACCAAGGAAAGCACGTGACACCCAAGAGCAAACGTGTATGAATCATCACTCCGTCGTTGATAAGGCTGTGAGGCTGGCTCAGTTGGTGGGCACTGAAGGCTTCTCCGATACGACAGCGGACGAAGTAAACAATCTCATTGAGTGCCACTCAAACCCTCTGACAGATGAGAACCTAGAAGAAATGACAAGATCGGCGAGTGAGGAGGAAGAGGAGTCTGCTAGTGACGAAGGTGACCAAGCTGAAGAACGTGGCCTTACATTACATAATTTGCAAGACCTCTTCAATATTGCCATAGGCCTCCAAAAAAGGGCCTAAGAAGAGGACGACAACATGGTCAGAGCCGTGAAATTAAGCAATCGTATTGATGACGTGATGGCTGTTTATAAGAGCATCTTCGTCCAGAAGAAAAAGCAATGCTCACAACTCCCAATAACGATGTTCCTTGTGCACCGAAAACCTGAAGAATGTCCTCCTGCAGCCTCTACGCCGCCTCCTGAAGCCACTACGCCGACTTCTGCAACCCCTACGCTGCCACCTGCAGCTTCCCCTGCGTCATCTGCGGTATCATCCGAGGAGCAGTAAAGCTCTTCGTGAACCTGTGCAGTCATTCATCATCGTCTTCCATCTCATCGTACTGCACAGGTCTTTTCATCTCCATATTATCTCTCTGTCTGTAATTACGTCATCTTGAGATAAGTTTGAGCCTTGGGGGCTTTTATAAAGGAGCGCCGCTACTTTGCAGGTTTTCACTTTTCGCGGGGGGGTTCTGCCCCCCATTAACCGTGATAATCGAGGGAATACTGTATACGTATCCGTTATTTGCGAGAATCCAAACGTTATTGTAGAAAGTGTGTATCTATTCAAACTTACCGTTATTACCGAAAAAGTTATTTTGGAGATCGTTATTGGTGTGAGCCTACTGTAGGTAAATACAGTCAGCCCTTGTTTCTTCAAACTAATACAGACTGGGCCATGTCCAGAGAGTGAAAAAGTCAGGACATTGAAAATTACGCACAATACAGTTCTGTACTGTACAGTAAACAGCATACATTGTCTCGCACACATACTCATAGGCTACAATATGGTGCAATATACATATACAGTATATATACATGAGAGAGTAAAATATGGTTATATCTGCAATAGGGTACAGTATAATATTAACCTGAAAACTGCTGTACACCTTCTGGGTGGCTTACCGGTAAACTGCTGTACGCCTTCTGGAAGCGCACTTTTTAAACAGGCACCATAAAGTTTCTTTTATTTGTATTTCTTTGAAATTATTATTTTTTGTATTTATTAATTAATAACCTTTCTTTTAGTAATTTTTATCATGGTAATATGAATTTCGTTATTCATATCATACTTATACAGGGAAACAATGGAACTACTATATTTTTATTTTTTATAGTTGACATTGTTGTTGAACTAGACTGAGGGGAGGATTGGAGGGCATTTGTTTTTGTATGAAAAACAGGTAAGTGAAGAAATTAATTTTATTTTTAAAAATTACCTTTCTATCACAGAGACGTTTTTCATACAAAAAATAGCAAACTCCAACATTTAAGGAGGCAGGAGTCAACATGACCTGGCAGGCATATAGGGTTAAAAACTGTCCATTTTAAGACCCCAACCTTTCAAAGAGGTTGAATGCAGAGGGTGCTGGAGGTTGCGGCTAAGGCAGGGTAGTCCTCCATGACCCTCGTGTCTCAAGAATTACTGAGCCCTAGGTGACCAGTGGTGAGTGCCCCAGGAGTGTGCTCATTCTTCTGCATGGCTGCGAGAATCTGAGAAGGACATGCGTACTTGGCTACTGACCACCCCTACCAGCCCATTGGCGTGTGTTTGAAGAAAAGCGACTCCAGGGAAAGCAACCTGAGCATTCCTCCCAGGAGGATGTGGGTCCAAAGCAGCCATCAGTCTGCAATGTGTCAAGCTGTGACAACCGGGTCCAAGGCGAAGACATCTCCCTCCCTCCTTACTGTCTCGGAGATAGTGGTCAGCAAAAACTGAATGCGTCTTCCAGTGGGCTGCTCTCAAGATGGAAGTAACAGAGCAATTCTTACACATAAGCATGGAGGCAGCGATGCCACGGATGTCATGGGCTCGGACCTTAATCTCGGGGCAGGTAGAGTCAAGAATTGCATCATGGGCTGATTTGATGGTATCCTGGAGGAAGGAGATCACCGACTTTGAAATTGGTCAGGAAGGACACTTTAACAGTGAGGAACAGGTTTCTGGGCCTTGTGTCTGAAGCTGTTCTGTGCAGGTAGTGACTCAGTGCCCTAACAGGGCATAAGTTTCTCTCCTCATCCTCCTCACCAACTATGGTAGCAAGACTTTTAATCCGGAATTCCCAAGGTGTCCTGTGGGCTTCCGTATCAGTTTTGACAATAAACTCAGTAAGATAAGAAACCAGAAGATCCTGCCTCTGCCAGCTAGTTCTGTGCGAGAGAGCTTGGATCTCCCTCACCTTCTGCACTGTAGCTAGAGCGAGCAGAAAAAGGGTCTTCCTGGTCAGGTCTTTTGTGGAGGAGAGCCTAAGGGGTTCAATGGGAACCATAGTTAAAAAACAAAGCATCACGTCCAAGTTCCAAGAAGGACCAAGATCCCTGTCAGGTCTGCAGGGTTGTGAAGAGAAGGTCCTGATAATATCCTTCAACACCTGGTCCTTGTTGAGGTCTAATCCTCTGATAGCAAAAACGCTGTTAATCATGGCCTTGTAGCCCTTAATAGCAGAAGATGAAAGATGACAAACTTGTCTCAGGTGGACAAGAAAATCAGTGACTTTCTGAACCGTGGGATTGGAGATGGTGTGCCCGTTGTCCCTGCACCATTTCCTATACCTCTTCCATTTGTGGTGATACTTTAGAGAAGTGGATGATCATTTGCTGTTTGCCAAGAACTGGGCAACCCTAGAGGAGAAGCTTCTGTATCTACCCTGTCAGCTAAAGCCTTTGGAGACCGAGGTGAAATCTGTGTGTGTGTGTGTGTGTGTGGTTGCTTCAGAAGATCATTTCGCAACAGAAGGCGCTGGGGTGGCTCTATTGACGCCTACAACAGGTCCGGAAACCACTCGTTCTTTTTTTTTTTAGAACAGAGCTATCAGAATGAGTCTCATGTTCCTGGAGGCCAGAAGCTTGTTGAGCACCTTCCAGATGAGAGGAAGTGGAAGGAAGGCATACAGATCCTGATAATCCCAATTGTAAAGGAAGGCATCTGTGGCAATCGCTTTTGGATCCTGAAATGGAGACTTAAAGTTCGGGATCCTGCAGTTCAGGTGAGTAGCGAAGAGATCCAATGTTGGGTAGCCCAAAACCCACCACAACTGGCAGCACACGTCCATGTGCAGTGTCCACTCTGTAGAGAGGACACTTATGCCGTCTGCTCAGACAGTCTGCAACCACACTGTCTGATCTCCTTACAAACTGAGTCAGAATTTGCACCGAATGAGTCTCTGCCCAGTCTAGAATCTCCTGTGCCTCCTCGTTGAGTAGTATAGAATAAGTACCTCCTTCCCTGCAGAGGTAAACAAGTGCTGTAGTGTTGCCTAAGAAAAGAGCAACAACAGAGTCCCTCAACATTTCTGCAAAGTGATGTAGCCTCAGGTGTATTGCCCTGAGTTCTAAGACGTTGATGTGTAGAGACCTCTCTTGGAAGTCCCAGAGGCCACTCACTGAGTCCTGGAGAAGAGATACACCCCATCATATGTTTGAGGCATCCATGTAGAGAAAGAGATCCAGGACAGCCAATTGGAGGGGTTGACCCTACTCCAGGTTCCGGTCCTCCAGCCACCACTCCAGATCCTGGCGACTGCTGGGGTCCCAGCTGACGGGATGGTCATCTGCCATCAAGCATCTGTCCCACTGCTGGTTCAGCTGTATCTAGAGCAGATGCATCCTCCTTCTCGATGCTGGAACTAGATGAACGAGGGAAGACAAGTGCCCGAGAAGTCTCATCCAGTCTCTTGCCGGCGGAGACTGACAACTGAGGAACAAGTGGATGGTGTCCTCGAGGTTTTGTATCCTCCCCTGTGTTGGGAAAACCTTCAAAAGAGGGGGATCTAATAGTCATCCCCAGGAAGTTCTTGTCTTGTTATGGTGTCAGGGAGGACTTCTCCCAATTTATGTGAATCCCCAAAAGAGAACAGGGGTCGATGAGACAGGCTATGGCTCTTCATGCCTCCTCCGTTGATGAAGCAAAGACTAACCAATCGTCCAGGTATCTGAGAATGCCTAGGCGATGGAATTCTGCAGACGGGAGCCATTAACCGAGGAAAGACCTGTGGGGCGGTTGAGAGGCCGAAGCAGAGGACTTGAAACTGTAAGTGGCATCCCTCCCAGGAAAAGTGAAGAAAATGCTGGCTGTCCAGATGGATGGGCACCTGAAGGTAGGCGTCCTTCAGATCCAGAGACACCATCCAGTCGTCCTGTCAAATGGCACACATGACTGTCCTGATTGTCTCCATCTTGAACTTGGTAGTGATAACATACTTGTTAAGGATGGATAGTTCTATGATGGGTCTGAACCCTCCCGAGGCTTTTGGAACCACGAACAAATGACTGTAAAAGGAGGTGCCTCTTTTATGGCGCCCTTGTCCCTTAGTTGCTGGATCTCCAGCTGAAGGACTTGACCTCTGACTGATCCTGGGGCATAAGCTCTGGGGACCACGAAGTGGGTCGTGAGAGGTGGGGGAACAGAAAAGGGGATTTTGTAGCCCTCCCTCAGAACCTCGAGAATACACTTCTCCACCCCTATCTTGAGCCACTCCTCCCAGTTCTGGGCTAAACAGCCCACAACTGCCCCTTGGAGGAGGAAGCTGTTGCTTCCGAAAGGGCCTGCCTATACGTCCACCCCTCTGCCTGCTGGAACGAGAAGGGAGAGGTCCCGAAGACCCACCCTGAGAGTCCCTGGGACGAGTGGGGATGGACTGTCTAACGGGGGTAGCTGGCGGTCCTGCTGCTGAGGTAGAAGGGCGTAACCACGTTCCACCAATGGTGTGCCCGGTGCAGGATGTAGACGGGCCAGAGCCCTGAGAGCAGCCTTGTGCAGAGTCCTATCAGCATTGTTCCTCGAGGACTGTATAGCCTCCTGAGATCTGTCTTCATCAAAAAGAAGAGGAGTAAAAATGGGGGACTTCCTAAGTATGCCCCTCTCTACCTGCGAGAACGTTGGTCTGAGGTGGCTCAAGTAGGCCTCTCTACTCCAGGCCCACAGGTTGGCGACAACGTAAGTGGAGTGAGTCCCTGCACGTATTGTTTAGTGCCATACGGACAGCTTTGAAGAGCTGTTCCTCCAAGTCTAGGAGATGCGAAGAGAGATTGCGAGATGCAAGAATGTATAAGGCTCCCAAACACCAAAAAGAGTAGTTGAGAGCCTCTCGTAATCTGGCAACTACCCCCTCCATCCTGGCAATGTCTGGGTGTTCACAGAGCACACACGGCTGCCTGGTGCCAGATTTCAAAGTGTTGTGCAGGGAGGGATTGACTAAGGCAGCCTTCCCGTACACCTCCTGACCTGCCAAGCTGTAGAATTTTGTGAATCTGCCCGAAGGGTAGCCAACTGAGGAAGGATTCTTCTCATTTGTCCTCAAGTATTCCATGTTGGCTTGATTCAAAGAGAACTGGACAGGTTGCGCCCTACTGAGAAGGATCGTTCCCCCTCGTTCAGGTGTGGTGTCGGTACTCGTCGCAACTGGACCCTCAGGTCAAATCTTCGTACCCTTAGCATCCTCAAATACATAGGTAATGTAATCCATCATACGAGGGTACATGGAGGGGGGGGGTTTGAGGTGGGTGTTCACACCCCTCACCCCCTAGTTGGGGTCCTGTCCTGCAACTCTGGGTCAGGATGAGCCGTGTTAGGCCCAGAGGACACTGAGACAACAGAGTCCTGTCTCCCAGAACATGAAGGGCGTGAAGAATCGAGAACACGTTTAATAGTCAAATCAGGAACTTGGGGCACAGCAGAAGAACCAAGAGCAACGCTGTGAGGTGTGTGGTGTGTCCCAGAATGATTAGGAACACAAGGTTGGGCCGTGAGTCGCTCATGAGACACCGAAGCAGTCCTGAATACAAAGGAGGGACTGTCCACTAACCAGCATAAAGCAGTGGGGGTATCGTGTGACACTGGGCCCCTATTGGCTGAATGGACAGAGGTGACAGCTCATTGGTAGGGCGTGAGCATGCCACCCTGAGGGCGGGGAGACATAGCAAGGGGCCGAGTGTCTCTCTCGGCCGGGCCTTCACCCAAGGCCATGGGGGAGGGGCCAAGCTCACTGCGCTGTCCCACCTCCCTCGTGTCCCTCCCACCGACTTGTTACCGGTCATCACTGAGGTGGGGCGGGAATTCTTAATCCTTCTAGCGTTGTTCTTTGGTGGGTACGAACGCATAGAAGGCACCTCTAGTTCCCAGGCAGGCCTCATTGGGCCCCTGACTTGATGTGACTGCACACACCTTTTTGTGTCAGGACTCTGTGGGGGCAGACACTGAACTGCATCAAGTTTCGGTCCAAGAACGAGGGCAGAGCTGGAAGAGGTAGTGTTAGTAACGGTGGAAGGCACAGAATTACCCGAACTTCCTAACTAAGCAGCCAAAAGACTATTGACAGAAGCAAGTATCTCCTCCTGCCAAGACTTTAAAAACAAAGAAAAGTCAATACAGTAAAAGCCCTCGTATCTGGCATCAATGGGACCTACGGCATACCGGATATTTGAAAATTCCGGATACTTGAAGGGATAATAAAATGAGTCTATAATCACACACTTTATACCATGTCAGATGTACACTAACAAAACATAACAGCACTCACTCAGGTCGTGTCCTTTTTCTTGCAGAATTGGGTCTGTTACAGATACAGCTTCAGATCTTTTCTGGCAAAACCACTCATACAACACTTTATCCAAGGTGTCCACATGCTTAAACTGTAGGGTGTGATGTTTTCAGCAGCTCTTGGGGTGTCTGTGTCTTTCACAAAATCATATAACTTCTTGGATTGGGCTTTGATGTCATAGATCATAGACAAACCTATGCTGTATTCATCCATGATTAACTTTCTGTTTTCTCCTTTTTCTAAACGTCTGCAATGTTCACCTTCTGCTTAAGCGTAAGCACCACACGTTTTCGCTTATCAACTTTGGGCATGATGAAATTTCGATGGCTAGCACGTGGATGAATGTAGAGGAGAACCAGTTGAACAAACAAACACGAGCGGGGCGGGAGTGACTACTGGCTAGTGGGCCACGGCATCCTATTCCCACAAAGCGTGGCGCTGTCTGGCTAGCAGACGTGGGAGCAACTACAGCTTCATGCGGGAATTTTGTATAGATTTAAATAAATTTTATATATATTTATATAAATTTTCATGTTTTAATGCTTGGAAAAAATATGCCGGATACTTGAAGTTGCTGGTTACTTGGATGCCGGATACAAGTGCTTTTACTGTAGCAACTGGAGCAATAGCACCCTGCTGGGATGCCGAATCCTCAACGGAAAGCTCATCTCGGGACAACACACTATCTTCCCGAAAAGAAACCTCAGGGCAGCCGAGAACTTCAGACTGAGCAGGGAAGACATGAGGGGTCAAGACCCTGGTCTCCGTAGGTGGAATCACCTAAACAGACGGAAGGTGCCGAAGGAAGGAGGAAGCTATCTAAGACCTTGGTGCAGGCCGAAGTTGAACAGATCCACCTAGCAGACTTAACCGAACACTGCAAAGACGCCGGTGAAACCTTAACAGGCAGAGAGTCCAGATGATTGCTCAAAACACTCTTCTGAGCCGATGTCCAAGGCTCTGAGGGAGCTTGGAAACCGGAAAGGTCATCCTCCATGATGAAGAAGCAAAGAAAACACAAGTAGAAAAGCGGACGGAAGTCAACTAACCACGAACCGAGAATGAACCGAGGCAGTGCGCTGCCAGGACAACAGCTGTACACCAGCACATTGCCCTGGCTGTGCAGGGCACTGCACTGGCAGGTATAGTACTGAAGGGAGATTTTTTGTTCACAGTGGAAACAAAGTGGAACACTGGAACTGCTATTTTTTGTATGAAAAATAGGTTTCTGCAATAGAAACATATACTCTGATATGTATTAAAAAAGGAATATACACAATTTATTGGCTCCTTGACAGCATGAGCTCCTCTCTTCATGGATGATGAATGTTTACTGACAATGTGGTGAGTCAGAGCTGGCATCAGCGTCATTTTTATACTAGTGTGCCATTGTAAACATGACACTGATGCCAGGTCCAACTCACCACTTTATATCAGTAAACATTTGTTATTCGGGAAAAGAGAAGTTTACCCTGTGTAGACTCCTTATCTAACCCTTATAGGATGTCGCTGCCAGTAGGAGGCATCGAAGTTCTTTGCTAGATGTTTTTGTGAGAAGAGGTGGTGATATTGGTAGCGATCATCAGCTAGTGGTAGCAAAATTAAAACCTAAACTGAAAGCTCAGAAGAGAGAGGAGGCTCAACCAAATAGGTACGATATTGATCTACTTAGAAAAGATGGTGAGGAGAGAGATGATTTTAGGGTGGAGTGTAGGAATAGGTTTCTGGCCTTGGAAGTGCGAGATGAAGAGCGGAATGTTGATGAGATGTGGAGAGATGTGAAAACGGTTTTGAAAGAATCGGTAGATTGCACAATCAGGAGAAGGTGTAGGGCAAGGTGAACGAAATGGAAGTTTGATGAAACTTGGGATACGATTAAAAAGAGGAGAGAGGCGAAACTTAGGAGTGAAGCTGGCCGAGTTGATGATCGTGAGGTTGAGTTAGCAAGGGCAGAATTCTGGAGTCTGCACTCTGAGGTTAGAAGATTGGCCAAAAGAGATAAAAGAAGACAGATAAATGAGAAGGTTGCGGAGACTGAAGTTTTACTTAATAAAAACGATGGACAAAGTCAGAGGATAGCCTACAAGGCAATTAAAGAGTTGAATGGGTGTTATAATAAGCGTAAAGAAATTCCAGTTAAAGACCGAAATGGAAATTTACTCACTAAGGACAATGACATAAAAAATATGTGGAAGGAGCATTTTGAAACAGTTTTAAATAGGCCAATACCATCGGCAGAGAACATACCAGAAGCTGATAGAGATTTGAATATAGGAGGAGGAGAGATTACGTTAGAAGAAGTAGAGAAGGCAATAGGGCAGTTGAAGAATAATAAGGCACCAGGGGAAGATGGAGTTTTTCCGATGTTTAAAGCAGATGAAGATAGGTTGCCGCTAATTTTGGTTAAGTTACTTAATAAAATTAAAGAAAGTGGGATGATACCGTTGGAATGGAAAAATAATGTGATTGTCAAGATTCCAAAGAAAGGAGATTTAAGTGATTGTGGGAATTGGAGGGGTATTACTTTGTCTCCTATAGCTTTGAAAATATTTTGTAAAGTTCTGTTGAATAGGATTGAGCCGGTGTTAGATGGTGTTTTGAGGGAGGAACAAGCTGGTTTCAGAAAAGGTCGGGGATGTAATGATCAGATCTTTGTTGTTAGGCATTTGATGCAACAGGCAAATGAAATGAAGGCTAGTTTAAGCTTGTGTTTTGTTGATTTTGAGAAAGCTTTTGACAGTGTTTCTAGAGAGGCGATGGGGAAAGTGTTGAGATATTATGGTGTTCCAGAGTGGTTGGTAAAGTTGGTTAAAGATTTGCATGAGGGTACGTTTTGTAAGGTTATGAGTGATGAGTCCTTGAGTGAGGCTTTTTAAGTTAAGTTGGGTGTGATTCAGGGAGGGATTCTTTCCCCTTTGTTGTTTGTCCTTGTTATTGATTATGTGATGAAGAGGGTTGCAGAGGAAACTAATGCTAGAATTGTGTGGGGAGACGGACGTAAATTAGCAGATTTGGATTATGCAGATGACACTGTGCTTATTAGCGAAGGAACAGATGAGATGCAAAGGGTCTTAGATTGTATAGTGAGAGAGGGGGAAAAGTTGGCTTGATTATTAATTGTGCAAAAACTGAAATGATTAATATGAATATTGCTAACCCAAGAGCTTGTGTGATTGGGAGAAGAGTTGTGAAACAAGTAGAAAATTTTAAATATCTTGGTACGCTTTTGTCTATGGATGGATTGTTAAAAGTGGAGTTTGAGGAAAGGTTAAGGAAGGCGAATCAAGTGATGGGCTTGTTAAAAACTGTGTGGAATAATAATAACTTTTCAGTACACACTAAAATAAAAATTTATAAAACTATGGTTAGAACTATTTTGATTTATGGGCATGAATCGTGGTATAGTAAAGTAACATCGGATAAGAAATTTGTGGTTTTCGAAAATAAGGCTTTGCAAAGGATTTTAGGAGTTAAGTGGTGGGATAGGGTTTCAAATGATAGAGTGAGAGAAATTACGGGTGTGCAACTGGTAGATGAATATGTTAGATTGTCTCGATGGAAATGGCTAGGACACGTCTTCAGAAGGGAGGGAGTGATTGTACGGGGAACACCCGGTTGGCAAGTGCAGGGTAGAAGAGGGAGAGGAAGGCCGAAGGGACGTGGATGCGCACAATGAGGTGAGAAGCTGGTGAAGAGTGTTGGGAGGATTTGGAGGAGTTGGCACAGGGTAGATGGTGGTGGCATGAATTCATTGAGGTCCTATGCATCCCTCAGGATACCACAGGAGTTGATTGATAGGATGTTAGGCATAATCATGGCTTTTATGTTTTAGCCCATCAAGCATGATTGTGGCTCTTCTCAAATATCGCTCTGTTTTTATGATGTAGAGTTTGTTTATTTTTTAGCCTATCTCTCATATATCAAGGTCTGTCACTGACCCGTTCTTTTCAAGATAGTGGACACTTAACCAATCACGTATCTGCTTTTACAAGGGTAAGTTCAAGTTTTTGATGGCATAGGAGATATATACCTGTCCCTTGATTTATGTACGATTTATATATGATTTATATACGATAAATATTTAGGTTCTTAACCCTTAAATGACGGTGATCGTTCATGTAAGCGCGGCCCGCACTGTCTTGTCGGGCGGTGATCGTTCATGTAATCAGCATTTTTCCCGCGCGCCGTTTCAAATCACGCGCGGACTTTTTCTCCCTAACTGATTGACTAGTCATATGGCAACACTTCTCAGTGTGGGAGGAGTTATCAGGATCCTCCTGCTACACACCAG
>CM035202.1:1757304-1827096 GCA_020233015.1 Callinectes sapidus | reverse complement strand
ATATATATATATATATATATATATATATACAGGGTAATTTTACTTCAGCAAATCACTTCTCTGCTAGAGGGGTGCATTCCCATGAGATACACTGTGCCGCCACATACCACCAGTTGCTGAGTTGTTTGCATGCCGATCAGACATACTGCCCCGCTGTCAAGAAATATCATCAGGCAGCCTTCTTCCTGTTATCCTTTTTTGGAGTGGAAAGGCTTTGCCACAACCTGTTATCCATTTAGGAGCAAGTTGCAACACCACCCAATATGTGTAGGAGTGGGTGGTAAGGAATACCATCTGGAAGCCTTCTTCATGTTATCCTTTTTTGGAGCAGAAAGGCTTTCCACAACCTGTTATTTATTCAGGAGCAGGTTGCAACACCACCAATTATCTGTGCAAAAGGGGGTAACAAGGAATTCCATCCTGCAGCCTTCTTCATGTTCTTTTTCGGAGCAGAAGGGCTTTGCCACAACCTGTTATCCATTTTACGAGCAGGTTGCAGCACCACCAATTACCCGTGTATGAATGGGTGTGTGCTTAGTTTGGTGCACTTTTACAAGAGTTTACAACTCTTGGCTGAACCAGTATGGTGGTATGGTGATGCCTACCTACCGACACCCATTATCTGTGTACGAGTGGGTGAGTGCCTATTTTGTGCAGGAGTGTGTAATACCGAGTAGTGCACATTTACAAGAGTTTACGACTCTTGGCTGGACCAGTATGGTGGTATTGTGATAACTAGTTATCGCCACCCTGTCTTGCACTTCGGGCATAGGAAGAGTTCAGTTAGGTCCAGAAGTAATTCCTCCAATAGAGAACATTCTAGAAAGGCACGTAAACATTCCTTGGATTCCACTGACTCAGGCAGTGGTGGCGAGTCTGACGATTGACTTACTGTATCTATGCTTTCCACCTCATGAGATAAGGTTAATTTTTCACCTTGAAGCATGGTAAAGGCTGAAATGAGGAATGACATGCAAAAGTTGAAGGCAGAGGAAAGTTTGGGTCCTGCGGGTGGTGGTGATGATGATGTCACCACTGGTGACATGCAAGGTTATGCAGACAGGCTGCTTGCGCAGGTGCCTTGTTCAGACTTGACCACTGGGATTTCTGGTTTTAGTACAAATTCAGCAGTGCATTGTCTTTCCAGTGATGACAGTGACTCTTAGGAGGAGAGGATGCATGGTAGTGTCCTCATGCAGTGGGCATTCGGTCCTTTGGATGAAGTATATGCTGAGATTGACAGGCAGGTTGCTGAATCACATGTTTGCAACGGCTCGTGAGAGGAAGAGTACTAGGAAATTTTGAAGATGATTCTACCAAGAGACCCAGCAGCTGTCACGCATTGGCTCCAGTGGAATGTAATTCACAAGTTTTAGATGAGCTAAAGATTGATGCCATGAAAACAGACTTTCGCATGAAAGAGGATGGTAGACATTATTAACCCGTACAGCGTCGGAGCCATAACAGATATGTCATGGGTTCTGAGATACATGGGCATCGGCAACGTGAGACTTACGTTCGGGAGATTCCGTCTGTTTTTGGATGAATATCGTCCTCAAAATATGTTTATATACTATTCTCATACATTAGTGGCATCGCTTCTCTTGTTTTCTCAACCCTAATGACAAGAATCTAACATTTTTCTCTAAAATAACATATCTGAATTCTAGCGGTGAAGGCTGCTAAGTCTGCTTGGTGTAGCGGCAAGATTGTAGTTCAACCCCACTAATATGAACACAGCGTAATTCCACTACTTTCTCTCCATATTTCAAAGGTTATTGATACGTGGTATGTTTTGGTAGTAAACCTTTTAACAATGTAAATAATAATTTGCCAATAACTTTTCTTATGGAAGAATAAGTACATATTTTTCGGAAAATGTATGCTCGCCATACTGGCAACGCTCTCCCCAGGGATGGATGGTGGCTATTTTTAGAACAAACACCCCTCTTGTCTCTCACACAACATTGACAGATATACAAATTTTGATATGGGAAGTAAGGGATGAAATTTGACCTTATTCTGTAAATATAGCAATGTCAGAAAGGTTACTGACCACTGACCAGTGAAAACAGGTCAGTTTAGTTCTGTCTGTCAGAGGGCTGTGTGATAACTCTATTGAACGCCATTTATTGGATACAGACAGCAATGCAACAATCGGTAAAGGCCTGATAATGAGGAAATAAATAAATAAATATGTGTGTGTGGAAGAGAGAGAGAGAGAGAGAGAGAGAGAGAGAGAGAGAGAGAGAGAGAGAGAGAGAGAGAGAGAGAGAGAGAGAGAGAGAGAGAGAGAGAGAGAGAGAGAGAGAAGAGAAGGCGAGAGAGAATATACAATTATTCCATGGCAACCTTCCATCATAACATATAATTTTTTTACAGCACACTAGTACATTTCCAGGAATAAATGATATTGCATGGTTATTCAAGCATTTACATCTACATATTCCGCTCAGAGAGCAACAGAGTATGAAAAAATATGCAAAAACTTACACACGGGAAAAAAATTGAGCCTGTATAATTTTATAAAGCTATGCATGACTTGCTTTCTTCCTGTGAAAACAGTAACAATATTATAGTTGTCTCTCAAGTTTGAGAATAAGAGGGACTGAACAAAAAATTCACTTTGATAGTTTTGCTAAACTGCTAAAGTTAGCACACAATGAATCGGAGCAAAAAATACCACTTTAAGTTGATTCTAGACAGAATGACTGTCATTTCTGTTCCTTTCACATCATTTCAGACTGGTTTTGCAAAAAGAAAGAAAGAAAAAAAAAAAAGCATCATGTGGCCAGCACTGGTGAAATCACAAG
The DNA here is from genome assembly GCA_020233015.1 of Callinectes sapidus. Lineage (NCBI taxonomy): Eukaryota > Metazoa > Arthropoda > Malacostraca > Decapoda > Portunidae > Callinectes > Callinectes sapidus. The sequence goes on along the minus strand of CM035202.1, from coordinate 1,824,283 downwards.
GTGTAATATTTCCCGACACTGTACGGGTTAAAGCTGCCACAATCAGGACATCTAGATGTGGCCCATGAAGTAGGCATGATAAATGGTGCTTTGGCATTACTTGGTAATGTCAACCACAGGAACAACCTGATGTGCAGGTTTATCATTTAGCATGTGATTCACCAGAGGTATGCTCATTTGTGTTCTGACTAAGTGCCAATGACTAGACTGTTGTTTGGCAATGATGCAATCTGCCAAGCACATTGAGGAGTCTCAGAATTTGAGAAATAGGAACACAATGCAGAAACAGGTACCTATATGGAAAGTGGACACAGGAGTGATCAAAGGCAGCCCTCCTCACAGCTGGGTTTGGAGGCAATAAACTTCCAAGGCTGGGGACACACAGATCCCAGGCAATAACATGAGTCCTAAATTTGAAGCTGGCAGACTTAAAAAACTTGTGTATGAGTGGCATAAATTTACAAGTGATTCATAATTTGGATAATATTACACATTGTCATCATGACATTAATGTTGCTGAAATTGGTCCCTTATTTGCTGAAGAAATTGAGTATGATTTTAGTGAAAAGGAAAAGTATATTATTTGTGAGGAGTTTAAGGTGTTCAAAGAAATTCACAGATAGGAGGGACAAATTATCCCCCTTATTTTCTTTTGGAAGAAAAAAGGATGAAAGTATTAGAATGATTCCTAATCTAAAGACACTTAATGAACACATTAATTGCAAACATTTCAAAATGGTGAATTTTGAGCAGGCTATTCAGCTCCTACATAGTATCTGTTGATATAAGATATGTTTACTATTGTTATAATTGCTTATGAACAGCAGAGATTTCTGATTTTTAAATGGCAAGGAAAAATTTGCCAGTTTACCGGTCTTCCTAATGGGGTTACAGAAGGCCTAGGTCTGTTCATTAGATTAACCCTTAAATGACGGTGATCGTTCATGTAAGCGTGGCCCGCACTGTCTTGTCGGGTGGTGATCGTTCATGTAATCAGCATTTTTCCCGCGCGCCGTTTCAAATCAGGCGCGGACTTTTTCTCCCTAAATGATTGACTAGTCATATGGCAACACTTCTCAGTGTGGGCGGAGTTATCAGGATCCTCCTGCTACACACCAGACCAAATTTCCCTGCCATCGAGGTGACATCTGGCAGCTCCCAAGTACGCGTCGGGTAGAAAGACCACGCTAGCTGAGATGATAAATTAGGCTGCTGATATCAGTGATTTATTAGGGATTGATTTAGAAGATATTGATGATAGTGAGTGGAGTATGGAGTCAGAAGAGAGTGAAGAGAGTACTTCTGATGAGGATGAAGATGGAGAAGAAATTATGAGGGCAGCAGTGGATGCAGCCGCATCATAGTCTGGTGAATGCCATCGGACATATTGGCCGTGAGCACATGGAGCGTGACTGAATGATGAAACATTGCTTGCCTTGACCAAATCACTAAGCAAAGTTGTCAAATTATTGCACTTGCCGTCTTTTTTATTTGTAATAATAGTAATGGTTGGAAAAAATAATAATACAATTATGTTATTTAGTTCTGATAAAAAAAAAAAAACCAGGCAAGGAAAGATACATTCATGAGAGAGAGAGAGAGAGAGAGAGAGAGAGAGAGAGAGAGAGAGAGAGAGAGAGAGAGAGAGAGAGAGAGAGAGAGAGAGAGAGAGAGAGAGAGAGAGAGAGAGAGAGAGAGAGAGAGAGAGAGAGAGACTGAGCGAGCGAGCGAGGGAGAGAGAGAGACCAAGCGCCTTGGGGTACCTTTCTACCCAGAGCCTCACATCAAGCCCTGCCCACATAATTATTTGACACGCTATAACTTGACTCTCAGATGTCACTGTGTGCTAACAAACACATCACTGCAATCAGCATCATAAGGAGGCATAGATCTATAAAACTGGAATTGTTCTGTAACATTTAAGAGGTACTGTATATTACCCGGAAATGGAGCAGAAAACTCACTGAGCAGCCCGTCATTTAAGGGTTAATGAAACCTGTTTTTTGCCAAGCTGAGAGAGATGGGTCATATCATCGGCAGTTTTATTGATGATACCCTTATTTCACACAACACCTTTGAAGGATGTTATAAGAGTATCCACGCTACTGTAGAATTCCTCAAGAAGATTGCTTTTTGCATTAATGATGGCAAATCTGTCTTGGTTCCCACAAAATGTTTAGAGTATTTGGGGAATGTTATTGACTCAAACTTAATGACAGTAAAACTAACTGAGAGGAGGCAACAAAAAATAGTTCAAAGCTGCAAACAGTTATCCAATGTTGCTAGAGCAAAAAATCAAGGATGTGGCCAAAGTCATTGGTTTATTATTTGCAGCCATTTCAGCAGTAGAAAGGGGAAACTATTCCAGTAGGTTGGAAAATGGAAAGTTTACAGCATTACAGAAATAAAAAGGTAATTTTGATAAATGGATGGCCATCACAAGAAATGAAGGTAGATCTAATTTGGTGGTTAAACCACAATTCAGATGGAAACAGGAAGATTTTATGGAAAGGTACAGAGGTAGATCTGTATACAGATGCATCATACTTAGGTTGGGGTGGCATCCTTAACCCTTTCGGTGCTCCGGACCACGATCGTGGTCCCATATTTGACGAGCCACAGAATTAAATTGCGCACCTCCTGGCTGCTGCTTGTGGCCAGCTGACACTCTCCCGTCCTCGCTCGACTCATGGGATGCACCACTAGTTGTGTGGTTAGGAAAATATAGTCACAATGGCAATCACACCGTAAGGTATGAGATGATGCCTCTTTTTTCACATTTATTATTATTTCCAGACATCACTAGTGGCTATTTGTACATTTATTTACTGAAATAACATGAGTAATGATAAAATCTTGTTGTTAGAGAGCAGATATGCCAGATGTAATTTATTTATTGGTAGTATAATGCGTATTTCGTATATTACCATACATGGGCATGTGTACCCTTGCTCATGACCTTCTCTCGCTATATTATTTACATAAATCTTACATGGTAACAGCACTGAAACAAAGGAGGAGGATTGTATGGGACCTTCAGTCCGTGTCTGTCATGAATGATGGATGGTTGTCGACCCTCCACCTCTCGTGGCCCCCCACCTCGCCAGCCGCCTGCTACGCCCGCAGTACAGCTTAGAAGCCCTACAATTGAGGCACCCAGTGCTGAAGCAAGGTAAGTGACAGTCGGATCAAAACCGAGTTTTCATGTGCATCGTACAGGCAAATTCATGCTGTTACACGTGGTATATGTCGTTTACCTCAAATCGACTTGGAAATGTCCTTAAGGGTTATATTCCTAAAAGTATCCAGCAGTTTTTTGCCATTTTTCCACGCATCTGTAATCTCCGAGCGGGACTGAGGTAAGCGCCCAGGGGAAGGGTGCGGCCCAATCAGCGGCCGTGTCTGAGGTGCTGCGTCATCGCCTGCCAGCCAATCACCAGCCAGCCCAGCCTCAGTATTCCACCTTCAACACTTACTCTTTGTTGCTCTACTTTCTGCGTAGATTTTAAGTGTTTTTGTATTGCATCATGGCTGACGGTGTCGGACATGAGAGACCAGAGTTTGCTTCACCGTCTAGTTCCCAGAAACGACCCATAGACGAGCGGAAATGGAAGAAAACTGTGGCTAAAGAAAAGCATAACTTGGGTAAACAAAACACATCTGCCTATACAGGGGAGGAGGTGGCAGAACATACTGTGGGGCAGTAGAATGTTAAAATTTAATATTACTAATATGACCATAAAGTCTAGCAGACAAGAAAACAGCGTTTGACAGTTCGTAACAAGGCATGCAACCCTCGCCACACGTACCTCACTCCTGCTCAGGACATCCTTGGTGTGAGGGGCTGGCGAGAGCGTGAAACTTCAAACGCTGTTTTCTTGAGTTTTTATGAGTGGCGGTTACCTCACTTGTTAGCACACCAAATGCTATTGTCATGACTCTAGCATCAGAAGATAAATATTCAGATGAGGAGGAAAATATTGATGAGGTAGCACTTGATGTATCTACTAGTTTTTTATGTTGAATTTGGAAATAATAGTATGTACACAAAGGAAACACTCTGAAAACGTATTTTATATTATTACTGTGGACATAATGTAACACAGGTGTGAAAAAAATGATACTTTTACATTCTGGAGCAATTTTGAGTAACTGCAGCTCAAATCAGGTGGAAAATACTGCGTAATTTAGAGAAATACTGCATAATTTGCGGCAGAAAATAACCACCCACTACGATGGCAACACTCAACCGCGCACAACGTATCACCAGAAATACAACTTCCCATCATTATTGCATCCCTTTCCAGACTGAATAGAGACCTAAATTTTTCACAGTGGATGTGTAGAACTCTATTATGCACGAGAATATGATTTTTTTTCCATTTTTACAAACATCAATTTTTCGGCCAGATTTGCGACCTGAAAGGGTTAATTGTCATCAAGTTAATGGGAGATGGTATTTAACTGAAACAGAATTGCACATCAGTGCAAAAGAATTTGAAGCCATATTATTGGTAATCCATTCCTTTACACAGCATAACAGAGGAAAACACCTACGAGTGTTTTGCGATAACACGACAGTAGTCCATTATGTGAATAAAATGGATGGCACAGAATCTGCACTGTGAAATGACGTCTGCCTTGAAATTTGGGATTGTTGTAAAATGAATGATGTCTGGAATACATGTTCCCATGTATCAGGTAAAGTTAACCTCCTGGCGGATGCTGCATCTTGTAAGTTCTATGATATCCATGAATGGAAGTTAAATGAGGACATTTTCAAAGAGCTTTGTGGAGAATTTGGAGTCCCTAGCATAGATCTATTTGCTTCCAGCACGTGCCTCGTTTTTGTTCATGGAAACCTGACCTAGAGGCTGAAAACTTTGATGCTTTTTCAATTTGTTGGTCACAGTTTGAATTCATTTATGCTTTCCCCCTTTCGCTCTGACTGCTAGATGCCTTCGGAAAATACAAGCAGTAATGGCAAACGGTTGGCCATCCCATCCATGGATGTGGACTCTGCTCATGTTGCTTGTCAAAGAACCATACCTGATACTGAGAGGCATTTCAAACAGCAGAGATGTGGGCTATGGTTCTGTTAATACTGCGAGAGGAGCTTTGTCCTCACTGGGGATAGTTGTGAAAGGATGTAGAGGAGGAAAACATATTCTTGTTAACAGTTCTTTGAGAGGTATTTTCACCTTGAGTCCATCAGCACCCAGGGATGTGGAAACTTGGGAGGTTCAGTTGGTGCTCCAGCAGTTGAAAAATTTGGAACCATTATGCTCGTTTTCTCTTTTGGAAATTACTCTAAAACTAGTGATGCTAATGGCATTCACACAAGCTGTTAAAATACTAACTTTACATTGGTTACTGTTGGGGGACATTAATATCAAGAAGAATTCTATATTCTATTTGTTATGTGGAAACTTCAAATACGGTAGGCCAAAATTCAATGTACGAGTTGTGACCTTTAAAGTTTACACTAAGGATAGCAGTTTGTGTGTGTGAAATGCTGAAAATGTATCTTCCAAGAACTGAAAAATTCAGAAGTGTTAAGAATCAGTATGAGAAATTACTAATCAGCTTTATCAAGCCACATAAAAATGTGACAAAAGACACTATAGCGAGATGGATTAGAACAGTGCTTCATATGTCTGGAATAAACATTGCAAAGTATTCAGCTGGCAGTGTTCGAACTGTTGCAGCATCAAAAGACAAAGCTATGGTTGTACCAATCACACATATCATGGCAAAGGCTGGGTGGTTAAGAGAAACTACCTTCGCCAAATATTATGATTAAGAAATTGTTTCGGAATGCGACATACAGTGGTACCTCTTGATTCGAACTTAATTCGATCTTTTAGGCTGTTCAAATTGCGAAAATTCGAATTAGGAAGCAATTCTTACCATTGAAAATAATGTAAAAACATTTAATCCGTTCCAGTTGATTTTAAGTAAAAAAAAAAAAAAAAAAGTATTACACTCAATCCCAGCAATTGCAAGAAATTGGTCCCTTAACAGCACCGCAACACTTAAGAACGCAATAGCCATTGTTAAGAAGTAATGGGAAAAAACAAAATTCATTCTGACCCAACAGACTGGCAACATGGTTTAACAAATTGGCACCTTGTTTTTCCCTCATCTCATCATAATTCATAGATATCCTTCGCATTTTGAGAGTACAAAGTAAACACAGACATGAAATGCATAAAAAAATAAATAAATACAATAAATAAAAAAAAGGCATAACAAAAAACTCATTTACTTCGATGAGAAACTCCCGAGTTCCGATGAAGACTAGATAAGCCTCCCCCCGGGTCCCCGCCTCCCTCCCATGCACTGAATACAGGAACAGATCGCGTAGTATTCCTCCCTTCCCCCTCCCTCCGTCCTTATCATCTCCCATTTGATACGTAAACAGACCGAGTAGGCCACCTCCCCTCCCCCCACTCTCTCCCTCCCCCAGCCACTCACCATCCTCTCTCCCTCCTCCTCCCCCCCCCCCCCCCCCCCCTCGCTCTCGCGTCGTCCTCTCACTCGCTCCTCGCTCTACGCCCTCCTCTCTCCCTCTCTCTCTCATCCTCTCTCTCTCTCTCTCCTCTCTCACTCTCTCTCTCTCTCTCTCTCTCTCTCTCTCTCTCTCTCTCTCTCTTATCAACTAGAATATATTCTCATAACATCATTTCCAACAGGAATTATTTCAAGTGTAAATTATTGTACAAAACTCCAAATTATTGTATTATCATAGTTTGCGCAAATGACAATGATGTTTAACAATTCATTCTTCATTGGTTGTTTAAAGTGTTCAATATATCTTCATTAGTAAACAAGTTTGCCAGTGACCAGAGAAGAAGCTGCATTGAATGGGGTGGTAGGTAGGAGGTAATCAGGGTTGGGGGCCAGAGAAACCACGGCAACTAGGGGCCAGAGTGACTTGAAAGGTGTTCAGGAGACAGGTGTTCATGGTGGAGAAATACAAGCAAGACTGGCCGACTGGTGGGAATGCACGTGTTTTTTTTTTGTTCGAATTGAGAAGTTGCGTTCGGATTGGAGGTCAAAATTTTTTCGCCAAATGTGTTCGGATTGGGAAGTGTTCAAGTCAAAGGGTGTTCAAATCAAGAGGTACCACTGTATTTCAAACAGCTGTACTAGTGTAATCAGTGAACCTGTACACAGATGAGTGTCATCCTTATTGTTTCTAAAATTTATTCATTCTTGGTTGTATTTCTCATTTTGTTCACATACATTCATACTTCCTAAATGTTGCAGTACGATACCCACATGGCATCAAAATCTCATGGTAATCCACCCTCTAGCAGAGAAGTGATTTGCTGAGGTAAAATTGATGAAGTACATGAGATTTACTGTAGGTCAATTGAAATGTGCTTCAAATTTTACAAAGCAAGTCACCTCTAGAGGGGGACATTAACATGCCCTCCACTCACTCCCTATGCTATCCAGCGTCTAATGTTTCAACGCTGATTGATAAGAAATGAGGAATCAACTTTCAAGTGGGTGATCGTACTCTTTAAAGTCTGGTGGTGTGTAGTGGCACAGCGTATCTCAGGTGAATGCCCCTCTCTAGCAGAGGTGACTTGCTTTGTAAAATCCAAAGCACATTTCAACTGACCTACGGTAAGTCTCGTGTACTTCATCAATTTTTACGGAAGTTTACTGTGTCGGCGACTTGGTGTCTTGTTTAATCGGCACAGCACCTGCATGATAATAATAATCACAGAAACTTTGGTGTTGATAAATATTTTATGTTAAGCTAACCAATCACAGCCTTTACAGCTAATTTCATTATAAAATACCTGACAAGGTGGTAATGAGAATTACCAACCAAGCCTATCATACTATGGCTCCAAAGTGTCCAGTGAGGCTCCAGCAGTAAACCTTATCATGAAGAGGAAATAATAAATATTCCTGTCATTTGGAGCTCAGTTTTACCTAGAATTGTGCACATTAAGGTTACTGAATTTTGCCATGATAATAAGGTAATTGAGTGAGGGCACCGATATATATATATATATATATATATATATATATATATATATATATATATATATATATATATTGTATGCACATGTGATTGTGTAACTGTTGTTGTTTGGGTTGCATAAAGGAACTCATGTGAGACATCTGTTGGCCATTTAACAAAATATTGCATACAAGTGAAAAGAAATGTACCTATATTATATATTTTGGGGGGAGTTTTGGACCCCACATAGATGCAAAAACATGTAAAATGAACAAGCGTAAAACAAGAAGTACCTGTATATACATTGTAAACATGTGAGAATGTGTAATTGTTGTTGCTTGGGTTGCATAAAGGTACTCACTTGAGACATCTGTTGGCCATTTAACAAAATATCACATACAAGGGCTTTCAGAAAGGAGGCCTCCATTAGGTGGTGTCCTTTAGCCCATAAATTCCCATGAAAAAAAGCCCACTTTGTATAGATTAATAAAAAAAAAAAAGTGAAAAGAAGTACCTAAATTATATATTTCTTGGAGGGATTTTAGACCCTACGTAAATTCAAAAACACGTAAAAGGAACAAGCGGTACCTGTATATATATATATATATATATATATATATATATGAGGCGCCTAGAGCCAGAGTGACGGAAGCGACACTCCGGCCGAAATTGATATTTTTATCCCATTGTCTTCCCCCACCTTCCTAGTGTGGCGGGAAGCAGATTAGAAGTCATAATGTACACCGCAATAAGGTCAAAAATCCACCCAAATGAAGTTATCTGTAGACCTTTCATATCGCTCTCGAAGCGAAGAGGATGAGCGGCTGGGGCCAGAGAGTCGTAACTCCCGCCGAGCAGCCAGCGAGCCAATGAACGCACGCCATGCGCGTCACGTGACATGACTGACAGACACGCGCTTCCCTCACACCTACCCACAGACACTTGGCCACCCTCCACCAGCTCGCCACAACTGCATGACACTTTGCCTTTCTTGTACACTAATACCCATGATTTTGCCATTATGGCAGAAAACAACATGCCCCCTGAGGAGCAAGAACCCTCTTGGGGAAGGAAAATGGAGAATGGAAGAAAAACTTAGGTAAAAGACGAAGGAATATGGGAGAAGCATACATGAGCAGGTTTACAGGCCGTCAAGTAGTACAGGCGCGGTACTCACCTGCCGGATAATTTTCTTATTCTCTCCTGTTCTGTTACCCTAATGGACTATTTTCAGTTTGTTAGATGTTTGTTTCCATTTTCTGGCATTAAAGGGATTGCTATTTTTCTACCGTTGATCATTCTCTCCCTACTAGGTGTTTAGATTAAGAAGTACGTGCACGAGTGTCGCTTACGTTTTTGCTTAATAGAATTAATACATCACTCAAGAAAGGCTTCATTGGTGGTGAATCCCAATAACCTACATAATGTTGAAACAACTACACATAATAACAAGAACAAACAATGCATGCATGCTTGACTCTCAAAATATTTGGTGTTTTTTTATTTTTTCCCACAAATAAACCAATAAAAAAGCAATCATCCTTTCAGAATGCTTTTAAATCACTGAATGCCCAGATACAGGCTGTAAAGTATATTAAATAATGAACATTTTGAAGCCAAGCCTTACTTTCTATCTCAATTAATTTAGGAGATATTGCATTCCGAATGTTGCAAAACTTTGATCACTTTTTTCTCCGTTTTCTAGTTTCGGCGCTTACGTTACTCTGGCTCTAGGCGCCTCATATATATATGTATATATATATATATATATATATATATATCTTGATTCGAACACCCTTTGACTCGAACACTTCCTAATCTGAACACATTTTGACCTACAATCCGAACACAGCTTCTCAATTAAAAAAAAAAAAAAAAAAAAAAAAAAAAAAAAAAAAAAACACGTTGCGGTTGATGCGCCTTCCGGCCAGTCGGTCTCTCTTGTACTTCGCCGTGAACACCTCTCTCTCGTGAACGGCTTTCAAGTCACTCTGGCCCCTTGTTGCCTTGGTTACTCCGGCCCCCAACCCTGATTACCTCCTACCTATCACCCCATTCAATGCAGCTTCTTCTCTGGTCACTGGCAAACTTATTTACTAATGAAGATATATTGAACACTTTAAACAACCAATGAAGAATGAATTGTTAAAATATCATTGTCATTTGCACAAACTACAATAATACAATAATTTGCAGTTTTGTACAATAATTTATATTTTTCTTGAAATAATTCCTGTTGGAAATGATGTTGGGAGAATATATTCTACTTGAAAAGAAAGAGAGAGAGAGAAGGGGGGGGGAGGAGGAGGGAGAGAGATGGTGAGTGGCTGAAGGAGGGAGAGAGTGGGGGGAGGGGAGGCGGCCTACTCGGTCTGTTTGCGTATCAAATGGTAGAGGATAAGGACAGAGGGAGAGGGAAGGGAGGAATACTACGCGATCTGTTCCTGTATTCAGTGCATGGGAGGGAGGCAGGGACCCAGGGGGAGGCTTGTCTAGTCTTCATCGGGACTCGGGAGTTTCACACCGAAGTAAATAAGTTTTTTATGCCTTTATTATTATTTATTGTATCTATTAATTTTTTTTATACATTTCATGTCTATGTTTACTTTGTACTCTCAAAATGCGAAGGATATCTATGAATTATGATGAGATGAGGGGAAAATACGATGCCAATTTGTTAAATCATGTTGCCACTCTGGTAGGTCAGGACCAATTTTGTTTTTTCCCATTACTTTTTAACAATGGCTATTGCATTCTTAAGTATTGCGGCGATGTTAAGGGACCAATTTCTTGCAATAGCTGAGGTTGAGTGTAGTATTTTATTTTTTTTTACTTAAAATCAACTGGAACGGATGACATGTTTTTACATTAATTTCAATGGTAAGAATTGCTTCCTAACTTGAATTTTCGCAATTCGAACAGCCAAAAAGAATGAATTAAGTTTGAATCAAGAGGCACCACTGTGTGTATATATATATATATATATATATATATATATATATATATATATATATATATATATATATATATATATTTGAACACCCTCTGACTCGAACACTTCCCAATCCAAACACATTTGGAGAACATATTTTGACCTCCGATCCCCATTTGGCCTCTCAATTCAAACACAAACACACGTGGCGGCCGATGCTACCTACTCGCCAGTCGGCCAGTCTCGCTTGGACTTCTCCATTGCGACTCGTGAACAGCTTTCAAGTCACTCCGGTCCCTAGTTGCCTTGGCTACTCTAGCCCCCAACCCTGGTCACTTCCTAACTACATGTACCACCCCAGTCAATGCAGCCTTCTACTCTGGTCACTGGCAAACTTATTTACTTTTTTTTTTTTTTTTCTCCATCTTTTGGCTATTCCCATTTTGGGGTCGCCACAGCGGATCACTCGTCTTTGACGAGCTCCGCATATTGAGTTGGCAGATATTTTTACGCTGGATGCCCTTCCATGACGCAACCCTCCCCATTTATCCGGGCTTGGGACCAGCACTGAGTTGCACTGGCTTGTGCCCCCCTTGGCTGGGTGTGTGTGTGTGTGTGTGTCACACACTACACACCGGGACGGCGAGGCCACAACCCCTTGAGTTACATCCCATACCTACTTGCTGCTAGGTGAACAGGGGCTAGATACACATTAAGAGGCTCGCCTATTTGCCTCGCCGCGCCCGGGAATCGAACCCGGGCCCTCTCGGTTGTGAGCCGAGCGTGCTACCACTACACTACGCGGTGTGTTGGCAAACTTATTTACTAATGAAGATATATTTAATACTTTATACAACAACTGAAGAATGAATTGTTAAATATCATTGTCATTTGCACAAACTACGATAATACAATAACTTGCAGTTTTGTACAATAATTCATACGTTTCTTGAAATAATTCCTGTTGGAAATTATGCTTTCTCACCTTTCTCACCAGACGCCAGGTAGATGAAGATCATCTGTCAGTCGTCGGCCTCGCTATCAAACTTCTCCATCTGTCACGATCTTCATATAGTTTCTGTCTCTTAACTTCTTCTAATTCGATATTTCTGTCTCTTAAATTTTTCTTTATGCCGTCCAGCCATCTCCTTCTTGGTCTTCCTGACGGTCTTCTTCCCTCCAGTTTCCCTTCCAAGTAATTTAGGGTGATATCTGTCTTCTTCCATCCTTTTTATATGTCCGTACCACCTTAAACTGTTTCTGCTTATGATTTCTTCCACAGGTTCTATTTTCAACTCCTCTCTTATCTTTGTATTTCTGATTTTATCCTTTCTTGTTACTCCCTTAATGATCCTTTGCATTGTTGACCTTAGATATTAAATTCTTTGTCATTGTCCATATCTCTGATCCGTACAGTAGAATTGGCTTGAGTATGGTGTTGTATATGGTCGTTTTGCAGTGAATTGGTATGTTCTTATCTTTTAACAGTGGGTAGAGCATGTTAAGGTTTGCATTAAATTTTTGTATCCTTTCAGCTATTGCTCTATTCTGGGTGTTGTCTTGGGTAAAGAGGACTCCCAAATATCCAAATTGGGTAACCTGTTTGAGTTGTTGTTGATCTATATATATATATTGTATTCCTGACTGTGTCTGCTTACATTCATTACTTCTGTTTTATTGACATTTATCTTTAACCCGTACTTTTTAATACCTTCTTGCCACCTATTAATTCCATCTTGTAATTGTATCTGGTTCTCTGTAATTATGGCTACATCATCTGCATATGCCATTGTTATTTCATGGTCTTCATTTGTGCAAATTTCTTTCATGCATTTATCCATAAATAGGATGAATAGCAATGGCGATAAAACGCCACCTTGTCTTACTCCTGTTTTTACTTCAAACCATCTACTGTCAATTTCTCTGTTCTTAACTTTACTCTTGCTGTTATGATATTATAAGCTTTTTATTACTCTTATCAGTTTAGGTGGTATGTTGTAATATTGATCCCCAACAACTTCCCATAATTTGCTTCTATTTATTCTGTCAAAAGCTTTTTCTAGATCTATAAATACTATGAAGGTGTTCTTATTCCATTCCCACCTTTTTTCTAAGGTGATTTTCATAGTGAATATCAGATCTATTGTTCCTCTCCCCAGTCTAAAACCATGTTGCCATTTACCTAACTTTCCCTCTACAATATTCCTTAGTCTTCTTTCCAGGATTCTCTCGAATAACTTTCGTGTATGTGATAGAAGTGTTACACCTCTATAATTGGCACACTCCCCTTTGTTTCCTTTTTCAAATAGTGGACATATTATGCCTAATCCACAATCTTCTGGTGTTGTCTCATTCCTCCAGGCTAAATTGAATATTTCTGTTAACCATTCTATTATCTCTGGTCCTCCTGCCTTGATTATTTCAATTGCTATCTCGTCTTCTCCAGGCGCTTTTCCATTCTTCATAAATTGCAATTCTTTTTTAATTTCTTCTGTATTTATTTCATCCATTTCAACTTCTTGTTGTAGTTCCTCCTGTTCCTGTTCCTCATGCTCTTCCTCTCCCTCTACATTCAACAGCTCTTCGAAATATTTTGACCATCTCTCGGCTATTCCTTCTGGTTCCATCACAATGTTTCCGTCTTTATCTTTTATTGCAAATGATGTTTCGTTGGTACCTTTCCTATAATTTTTAGCCATACTAAAGAGTAGCTTTCTTGTGCCATTGCTGTCTTCCAATAGATCTTTCCCAATGTTTCTCCATACATCTTCCTTTGCTTTCCTTTTAATTTCTTCACATGCCTTTCGTTTTTCCTCATATGCTACTCTGTCTTCTTGTTGCCTAGTTTTCATCCATCGCCTAAAAGCTTTAATTTTACTTGTCATTGCCTCTCTGACTTGTGAGTTCCACCAAGGTGTACACTTTTTCTTGGTTCCATAATTTACTTTAATTCCAACCACTTCTTCTGGTGCTTTAATTACGGTTTCCTTAAAAAATTTCCATTCCTCCTCCACGATTTGTTCTTCATGCCTAGCTTTTTGCCTTTTTTCAGCTATTATTTCTTTCAGCCTTTCTTTGGCCTCGTCATTCTTTAGGTTTTCTATTTTGATTCTCTTTGTTTTCTTCTTTATTCTTTTCCTTGGTTTTTCAATCTTAATTTTTGCTAACACCATTCTGTGGTCAGAGTCGAGTGAGATTGATGGTATGGCTTTTACATCCTTAAACAAATTTTTGTTGTTTGTGACCATTCGGTCAATCATGGATTTGTCAGTGTATTGTTGTTGGTTTTCATTCCATTTGTACCATGTCCATTTATGACTTAATCTATGTAGATAGAAGGTATTCATTATTGTGAGTATTTTAGTTGCACAGAAGTCTATTAGTCTCATTCCTTCAGCATTCCTATTTCCAACACTGAATGCTCCTAGCACTCCTTCAATTCCCTCTCTGTCCATCCCCACGTGCCCATTCCAATCTCCTATCATGATGACGTTGTTTCTATGTTTTACACTGTCATATGTTTCCTGCAGTGTCTCATAAAATTCCTCTTTCTCTTCTGTGTTTCTTCTTTGTTGAGGTGCATAAACCATTATTAAGCTAATTCCTGTATTATTTAACTCCATTGATATACTGAGTATTCTTTCTGTTTTGTATGTTGAAATATTTCTTTCACTTTTTCTGCTACTGAGGAATTTAAGACAAAGCCGACTCCATGCCGTCCTTCTTGATTACCCTTATAGATGTACTTGTTATCTTCATGTATTGTCTTCTGTCCTTCATTTTTCGTTCTTGTCTCACATACTCCTAGAATATCTAAATTTCTCTCTTTCATCATGTGTACTATCTCCTCCTCTTTGTCTCTCATCGTCGATACATTGAGAGTTGCTATTCTTATGTTCTTCCTTATCTCTGGTCTATGGTTTAGCCGGGTCATGATCTGGTTATCCATCCGAATCCGAGGCTCGACTTGCGTTTCGTGAGCATAAAAACAATCCACCAGTGGCTTGCTAGGCCTATCCTGGCTTCTTACCATTGCCCTGTTTGCCACCAGTCTGGCGGCAAGAATAATTCTACTTGATAAAAGAGAAAGAGAAAGAGAGGAGGGGGAGGATGGTGAGTGGATGGAGGAGGGAGGGAGTGGGGGGGGATGGTTTACTCAGTCTGTTTGTGTATCGAATGGGAGCTGATAACGACAAAGTGAGGGGGGAGGGGGGAAATACTACGCCATCTGTTCCCGTCTTTAGTGCATGAAAGGGAGGCGGGGACCCTGGGGAGGCCTGTTTAGTCTTCATTATGACTTAAGAGTTTCACACCAAAGTATATGTCTTTTGTTATGCCTGTTTTTTATGCATTTCATGTCTGTGTTTACTTTATACTCTCAAAATGTGAACGATATCTATGAATTATGATGAGATAAGGGGAAAACAAGGTGCCATTATGTTAAAATTAATCATGTTGCCACTCTGGTGGGCCAGGACCAATTTGAGTTTTTCCCATTACTGCTTAACAACAGCTTTTGCGTTTTTACCTATTGTGGCGATGTTAAGGGACAAATTTCTCACAATAGCTGGGGGCTGAGTGTAGCATTTTTTATTTAAAATTAAACTGGAATGGATTAAATGTCTTTACAATAATTTCAACCATAAAAATTGCTTCCTAATTAGAATTTTTGGAATTCGAACAGCCCAAAAGAACGAATTAATTTTGAATCAAGAGGTACATACTGTATATATATATATATATATATATATATATATATATATATATATATATATATATATATGTGTGTGTGTGTGTGTGTGTGTGTGTGTGTGTGTGTGTTACAGTAGGACGTAATGTTTATCACAAGATTATAGGTTTGTTTTATCCCTGGTGTATAAGACCACCCCTTGATTTAGAAGCCTTAAAATTGGTGCAATGTTATAAACGTGAGGCCGAAGCCAGCTTCGATTCACCATTCTCTCAGTAAACATTTGTCATCTGTGAAGAGGAACTCACCCTGTCATGGAGCTAATAAGTTGTGTACATTGGTATTTGAATATATATATATATATATATATATATATATATATATATATATATATATATCTGAGCATGTGTGTGTGTTTGTGTGTATTTACCTACTTTCACCTAATGTATACACAGGGTTCGAGTGGTGCTGATATCCTGCCTCCATATCTAAATTTTTCCAACTTATTCTTGAATGTATGAATACTGTCAACAATCTCTTCACTTAATCCATTCCACACATCCACAGTTCTGTGAGGAAAACTGAACTTCTTGACATCCCCAGAGCATTGACTTTTTCTAATTTTTCATGAATGCCCTCTTGTCTTGATTTATTTCTTACCATTGTCACTAGGTCCATTATATATACTGTATATACAGTCAATCCCTCGTTTTTATAGACCTCAATTAATTGGACTTTCAATTTTTCGGTCAATGTCCATTGTACAGAGGATTGTCCGATGCAGGCTGTGTTTGTCTGGAGAGTGACAATTTTGACTGGTAGGTAGCTCTCGCGGCAGACAACACAGGTGACGCGATTAACCCATAAACTGAGGCTATGGGATTAAGATGGGCTCCCGTGGTGTGGCAATATCAGGAAAAAATTGACTTTCCTTAAATGATATCTACGCTATAGAGATGTGTCACAAATATTTCAATTCACAATTCTGTAACTCACAATGTACTGTAGCTACCAAATTTTTAAGTATTTTTCACCACAAAAATGGATTTCTGGCAGTATCTGGGGCCATTGTGGAGAGCGGGGTGTGGGGAGGGAGGTGGCAGTGGGAATACACACAGATGATTCGTTGCCATGAAGAAGACCATATGGCAGTTTTGTTAATGTCACATGTGTATACACACAACCATGTTCAGTCTGTGCATGTGTGTGTGTAATAATAATAATAATAATAATAATAATAATAATAATAATAATAATAATAATAATGGATGGTTTATTTGAAAGCAGCTTACAATTGTTGGCTGAAAATCTACAGGTTAACATACAAATCCTTATGTTCTAACATTCACACTCCTTAAGTCTACCCAGTCACATCTGACAACTCGATGCGTGGCTGCTAGATAGCGCCAACAAGCCTAGTGGGGACTAGGCCCCGGGGTGATCAGGCCACCCCGTACATTTTTATTCGGAGTTTATTTCTCCGACCCAGCAGCGGATCACAACTTCCGACTTACACCAGGTACCTAATCACTGCTAGGTGGACAGGGGCGACACACTTGAATAGAAGTCTTGCCCAAATGACTTCCGACCTGACCCGGGAATCGAACCCAGGCTTTCCCGATTGTGAGTCGGGCGTGCTACCACTGCACTACCAGGTGTGTGTGTGTGTGTGTGTGTGTGAATCTATAACTTTCTCTCTCTCTCTGTTCTAAATAAATAAGTGAAACGAAAATACTCTCTTCTGCTTGGTTCACGATAAATAAAGTACCAAAATATTAGTTATGTGTAAGGCACAATACGTAATATACAAATCATACTATACAGCTGTGTGTGTGTGTGTGTGTGTGTGTGTGTGTGTGTGTGTGTGTGTGTGTGTGTGTGTGTGTGTGTGTGTGATGTGCGGTGCGGGCCAGCTACCCTTGGCTCTTCACGTCTGACATCGTCTAGTGAAGGAGCACTTGTTCCCATAATCTTGTTTGCTTCAATCATTTTTATACAAAAACAACTTCTATAATACTATATTTTACCTTCCTCTTACCATACATGAGACTCAAACTCTAATATTTATGAGAGGAGCGCAATGTCGACTATATGAAATAGAAATATAGTAGTTCCATTGTTTCCCTTTGTAAATATGATATGAATAACCAAATTCATATTAGGAGGATAAAAATTACTAAAAGAAAAGGTTATTAAAATACAAAAAAATTATAATTTCAAAGAAATACGAATCAAAGAAACTTTATGGTGCCTGTTTAAAAAGTGCGCTTCCAGAAAGCGTACAGTAGTTTACCGCTAAGCCACCCAGGAGGCTTACAGCAGTTTTCGGGTTAATATTATACTGTACCCTATTGCAGATATAACCATATTTTACTCTCATGTATACTATATATGCATATTTTCACAATTCAAATGGCCAAAAAGAACAAATTAAGTTCAAATCAAGAGGTACCACTATATATATATAAATATATATATATATATATATATATATATATATATATATATATATATATATATATATATATATATATATATATACAGTATGCACGAGATTAGCAAGAAGTACGACAGAGTATGTTAACACTCACCATCTAATTTAGTATTTTGTGGCATTCCCCTTCCTTTACATTATTTCCTTAAGACGTCTGGGTACACTGGTGGCTAAATTTTGGAATACTGATGGTGAAAAACCTGCCCAGAGCTGCTTGATTGCAGCTTCAAGCTTTGGCACGGATGATGTGTCCATACTTCTAAGCTCCTTCATGTGCGACCATAAGTTTTCAATAGGGTTAATATCAGTGCTGTTTCCAGGCCAATCTCGGATATATGAAACTTCACAATCATCTAACCACTTTGTAACTGATTTTGCAATGTGCGCTGGAGCAGAATCCTGCATGAACACTTGTGCCTTGGTTTTATCAAATGAATTGCACAACACATCACATAACAGTTCCAGATAGTTGTATTGATTTACTTTTTCGTTAGCAGGAAGAACTACCAGATACCCAACACCATGATACGTAAAACACCCCCAAACCATAAGCGAACCTGGATGCTTAATGAACTTGGTCGTGTACTTGGGGTTAAGGGCATCACTCCCTGGCTTTCAGTACACTCGATGTGAAGGCATGCCAGTAACAGTGAAAGATGCTCATCACTCCAGAGCACTGTTTTCCAGTCCTCCTCACTCCAATTCAGATATTTTTTACAAAATCTTACACGTTTAGCTTTCTGTAACTCAGTCAGAAGAGGCTTCTTGCGGGCATGGTAACTCTTGTAACCCAAGTCGTCATGGAGGAGCTGCTGCACGGAACGTAGGGACACATTACCAAGCAACTTAGGGTTTTTTTCCTTTAACTCTCTTGCAGTCAGCTTTGGGTCCTTGTTGACTTGCCTTGCAATCACACACCGTGTCCTAGCAGAGGTAAGACGAGGCCTGCCAGGCTTGGGAAGTGGGGGAGGCACACTGGCTTCCCCGGTGTCCCGAAAACATTTCACTATCCTCTGTACTGTCCTCAGCCTTACACCAGTTTGCTGGGCAATAATTTTTTTTTTTTTTTTATGTAGAAAGGGAGGCAACCAAGGGCAACAAAAATAAAACAAAATAGCCCACTTTAGTGCCGGTCCCTGGAAAGTCCGGATTCATGTTCCAAAAGAATGGGATAAATGTCTTGATACCTCTCTCTTGAAACAGTTCAAGTCATAGGCAGGTGGAAATATAGAGGCAGGCAGAGAGTTCCAGAGTTTACCAGAGAAAGGGAAGAAAGACTGAGAATACTGGTTAACTCTTGCATTAGAGAGGTGGATAGAATAGGGGTGAGAGGAAGAAGCAAGTCTTGTGCAGCAAGGCCGCGGGAGCAGGGGAAGCATGGAAGTAGCAGTAAAAGAGAGCAAGAGAGGCAACATTGAGGCGATGAGAAAGAGGCTGAAGACAGTCAGTCAGAGGAGAGGAGTTGATAAGACGAAAAGCTTTTGATTCTACCCTGTTCAAAAGAGCTGTATGAGTGGAGCCTCCCCAAACATGTGAAGCATACTCCATACATGGACGGATGAGTCCCCTGTATAGAGCTAGCAGTTGGGGAGGTGAGTAAAACTGGCAGAGACGGCTCAGAACACCTAACTTCATGGAAGTTGTTTTAGCTAGAGAGGATATGTGAAGTTTCCAGTTTAGATTACTAGTAAAGGATAGACCAAGAATGTTTAGTGTAGGAGAAGGGTTGAGTGTCACTGAAGAAGAGGGGATAGTTATTTGGAAGGTTGTGTTGAGTTGATAGGTGGAGGAAAGCAATTTTTACCATTGACATTAATGTAAAAACATTTAATCCATTCCAGTTTATTTTAAATAAAAAAATTCTACACTCAACCCCAACTATTGTGAGAAATTGGTCCCTTAACATCACCGCAATACCTAAAAACACAATAGCCATTTTTAAGGAGTAATGGGAAAAACTAAAATTGCTCATGACCCACCAGAGTGGCAACATGAATCAACATATTGGCACCTTGTTTTCCCCTCATCTCATCATAATTCATAGATATTCTTCACATTTTGCGAGTATTAAGTAAACACAGATATGAAATGCATTAAAAAAAAAAAGAAGAGAAAAACAGGCATAACAAAAGACTCATTTACTTTGGTGGGAAACTCCGGAGTCCCAATGCAGACTAGACAAGCCTCTCCCCTAGTCCCTGCCTCCCTCCCATGCACCCAATACAGGAACACATCGCATAGTATTCCCCCCTTCCCCCTCCCTCCGTCCTTATCCTCTCCCATTCGATACGCAAACAGACCAAGTAGGTTGCCCCCCCTCCCTCCCTCCTCCAGCCACTCACCATCCTCCTCCCCTCCCTACCTCTTCCAGCCACTCACCCCCCCCCCCTCTCTCTCTCTCTCTCTCTCTCTCATCAAGTAGAACATATTCTCACAGCATCATTTCCAACAGGAATTATTTCAAGAAATGTGTAAATTATTGTATAAAAATGCAAATTATTATATTATCATAGTTCATGCAAATGACAATGATATTTATCAATTTATTCTTCATTGATTGTTTAAAGTGCTAAATATATCTTCATTAGTAAATAAGTTTGCCAGTGACCAGAGTAGAAGACTGCATTAACTGCGGTGGCAGGTAGGAAGTGACAAGGGTTGGGGGCTGGAGTAACCAAGGCAACTAGGAGCCGGAGTGACTTGAAAGCCATTCCTGATTCGCAATAGAGAGAGGTGTTCACAATGGAGAAGTGCAAGAGGGACTGGCCGACTGGCGGGAAGGCAGCGTTGATCGCCACGTGTTTTTGTGTTCGAATTGAGAGGCCGCGTTTGGATTGGAGGTCAAAATTTGTTCACCAAATGTGTTCAGATTGAGAAGTGTTCTAGTCAAAGGGAGTTTGAATCAAGAGGTACCACTGTAAATGTATGTATGTATATATATATATATATATATATATATATATATATATATATATATATATATATATATATATATATATATATATATATATATATATATAGTGGGGTCTTCAAGTAACGCGGTATCGAGTACTGCGAAAATGAGTAACGCGGTGTCAAAAAAAAAAGAACGAATAATGCGGAAGTAAATGAATAACGCTGGGTGGCCAGCAGTGCTGCCGCCTCTGGCCACCACCGCCGCCGGCCACCCAGCTGGGCTGTCCTACTGACCCGCCCCACGTCCTGCACTGCTCGCACGTGTGCCGCAGTGTGGCTAATTATAAAAACAGTTGGCAAGCCTTTTTCTTTGTTTTTGTCCCATTCAACATATTCCTCCGCCTGAATCTCCTCCCTCACCCCTGTAAGGTGGTGGGGAGTGGGGGTGTGGGGGAGGGGTGAGGGGGACATCCAGCACACAGAACTTCAGCACCAGTATGGATGAGTGTTACCTTTAACGTTTTGTTTATTAATCCTCCTCATGCCCTTCCTCCTTCTCTTCCTCCTCCACACACACACACATACGTACACACACATGAATATGTGGTGAAAAAAGTGAAATGTCAGTTTTATTTTCTGGGCGAATTAGGCAAAGTTAGGGGAAAAAAGTGAGAAAAAGCAGAGTTTTCGATTTTGACCAGAACCAAAATGTTTTTTTGTATTGATTTCTTAAGAACGAGTAACACGGTATTGAGTAATGCGGTGTGTTACTAGTGCCATTTTGTGCATTACTCAAATACCTACTGTATATATATATATATATATATATATATATATATATATATCTGCATGTATGGAATATACTTCACATGTTTGGGGAGGCTCTACTCATACAGCTCTATTGAACACGGTGGAATCAAAAGTTTTTCATCTTATCAACTCCTCTCCTCTGACTGACTGTCTTCAGCCTCTTTCTCATTGCTGCAATGTTGCCCCTCTTGCTCTCTTTTACTGCTATTTTCATGCTAACTGCTCTTCTGATCTTGCAAACTGCATGCTTCCCCTGCTCGTGCGGTGTCGCTGCACAAGACTTGCCTCTTCCTCTCACCCCTATTCTGTCCACCTCTCTAATGCAAGAGTTAACCAGTATTCTCAGTCTTTCCTCCCTTTCTCTGGTAAACTCTGGAATTCTTTTCCTGCTTCTGTATTTTCACCTGCCTATGACTTGAACTCTTTCAAGAGAGAGGTATCAAGACACTTATCCCCTTCTTTTGGCTCACAAATCTTAACTTTCCCATGGACCTGTACTTCAGTGGGCTTTTTTTTATTTATTTTTGTTGCCCTTGGACACCTCCCTTTTACATAAAAAAAAAAAAAAAAAAAAATTTATATATATACATATATATAGATATATATATATATATATATATATATATAGATATATATATATATATTTATATATATATATATATATATATATATATATATATATATATATATATACAGTGGTACCTCTTGATTCGAACTTAGTTCGTTCTTTTTGGCTGTTCGAATTGTGAGAATTCGAACTAGGAAGCATTTTTTACCAATGAAATTAATGTAAAAATATTTAATCTGTTCCAGTTTATTTTGAATAAAAAAAACATTACACCAACCCCACCTATTGTGAGAAATTGCTCCCTTAACATTGCCGCAATACCTAAAAAATACCTAAAAACGCAATAGCCATTGTTAAGAAGTAATGGAAAAAAATAAAATTGGTCCTGACCCACCAGAGTGGCGACATGATTCAACATATTGGCACCTTGTTTTCCCCTCATCTCATCATGAATTATAAATATCCTTCACATTTTGAGAATATAAAGTAAACACAGACATGAAATGCGTATAAAAAAAAGAAAAAAAAAAAAAGCCAAACAGGCATAACAAAACACTTCTTTATTTCGGTGTGAAACTCCCGAATTCCGATGAAGACTAGACATGCCTCCCCTCAGGTCCCCGCCTCCCTCCCATGCACTAAATACAGGAACACATTGCGTTGTATACCCCCCTTCCCCCTCCCTCTGTCCTTATCCTCTCGCATTCGATACGCAAACAGACCGAGTAGGACGCCCTCCCCCACCCCGTCCCTCCTCCAGCCACTCACCATCCTCTCTCCCTCCCCCCCTTCTCTCTCTCTCTTTTATCAAGTAGAATATATTCTCACAGCATCATTTCCAACAGGAATGATTTCAAGAAAAGTATAAATTATTGTATAAAAATGCAAATTATTATATTATTGTAGTTTACGTAAATGACAATGATATTTAACAATTTATTCTCCATTGGTTGTTTAAAGTGTTAAATATATCTTCATTAGTAAATAAGTTTGCCAGTGACCAGAGTAGAAGGCCGCATTGACTGTGGTGGTAGGTAGGAAGTGACCAGGGTTGGGGGCTGGAGTAACCAAGGCAACTAGGGGCCGGAGTGACTTGAAAGCCATTCCCGAGTCGCAATAGAGAGAGGTGTTCACGGCGAAGACGTGCAAGCTAGACCGGCCGACTGGCGAGAAGGCGGCGTGGCGTCGGCCGCCACGTGTTTTTGTGTTTGAATTGGAGGTCAAAATTTGTTTGCGAAATGTGTTCGGATTGGAAATTGTTCGAGTCAAAGGGTGTTCGAATCAAGAGGTACCACTGTATATATATATATATATATATATATATATATATATATATATATATATACCGTATTTGATGGTATGTAAGATGCACTTTTATTCAAAATTTTGGCTCAAAAAATTGCCCAATATCTTATACATTGTAAGTGAAGAGGATGGGTATGGCTACCACTGTACATAATTTGGTTGTGTTGCAAATTATAGCACAATTTTGGCATGTTGCTAAATTTCAAACTCCAACTCCCCTTGAGATTTCCGGCATCTTGCCAAAAAACATCTCCAATAACTTTACTTCTTCCTCTCTCCCTCCTTTATTTTATCCTGATGGCACTACTGCCATCACATCTGTCTCTAAAGCTGAACTCTTCTCTCAAACCTTTGCTAATGATTCTGGTTTCATTCCTCCTCCCTCTGACTATTTCATGTCTTTAGTTAAAATACTCCAGTGATATTTTCCATGCCCTAGGTGGCTTAAATTCTCATAAGGCTTGTGGACCTGATGGGGTCTCTCCTGTTGTTCTCAAAAACTGTGCTTCCGAGCTTGCACCTTGCCTGGCCAAACTCTTTCAACTCTGTCTATTGCATTCTATCTTTCCTTCTTGCTGGAATTTTGCCTACATTCAGCCTGTCCTTAAAAAGTACTATAGCTTTAATATGATGCTTCTCTAAAGTTTCTGAACCCATCTTCAATAGGAAGATTCTTAAACATGTCACTTCACAAACTTCTATCTGATTGGCAGTACAGTATACCCCCACTATTCGTGGAGGTTATGTTCCTTCCCCTCCCGTGAATACTGAAAATCCACGAAAAATTGATGGAGTTTTAAAACTCCTATGTATGATAATATATACACTAAAATATGCTTCCCAAACACATTCTAAAGATAGTTTTGCATTAATACAGTAATAATGTAGTAATATCTAGTAATGATGAATTAAAAACAGTAATACTGTAGTATAATATGTACATAGTAGGTAAGTCTTGCGCATGAAGATGCTTGTGACGTCACATCGTCTGCAGCCAATCAGCAGGAAGGAGAAACGAATGCTTGTAACTGACATTGTTATTTTAAATTTATTTACCAGTTACATTGCATCATATTTTTTATATTTTTCTAATTTTATATTAAATGACATTGTTATTTTTAAATTATTTACCAGTTATACTGTATCATTTATCTGTTCTATTTTTTATTTTATATTAACGGACATTGTTATTTAAATATTATTTACCAGTTTTACAGCATCATCTCTCTTTTCTAGCTTTTTATTTCATATCACATTATATTCTGCCCAAAAAATGGCCTAAGAAATTCACAAAATTGCTGAAATTATGAAAATAAAAACCTTGAGAGAAAAATCCACGAGTATGCGGGGCCGTGAATGGTGAACCATGAATGGGCAAGGTTATCTTCTAGCTTTCCTCACTGAGTCTTGGTCATCCTCTTTTAGAAATTTTGATGAAACATTTGCTGTTGCCTTAGATACATTGAAAGCCTTTGACAGAGTCTGGCATACAGCTTCAATCTCAAAACTGCCCTCAGACGGTTCCTATCCTTCTCTCTGCAACTTTATCTCAAGTTTTCTCTCCGACTGATCTTTTGCTGCTATAGTATTATCATTATCAGAAATGGAAATGATTCCATTAGGTGCCG
Organism: Callinectes sapidus; assembly: GCA_020233015.1. Lineage (NCBI taxonomy): Eukaryota > Metazoa > Arthropoda > Malacostraca > Decapoda > Portunidae > Callinectes > Callinectes sapidus. Next base: position 1,798,977 of record CM035202.1, on the reverse strand, counting down.
CAACAGCTTAGGTCATATGGCACTAATAGGGTTAACGGAAGAGCGCTACATCTCCCACTAGGCAACTAGGTTTGGCAAGGATTCAAACCTGGGCCACCAGCACTGGAGGCCCAAGACAAGGCACCTTAACCAACTATACCACCCAGCCCCTTGTTCTCCTAAATCTATTAACAGTGGTGTTCCTAAGGGTTCTATCCTAACACCCACTCTCTTTCTACTATTCAATGATGATCTAAACCAAATTTCTTGCCCTATCCATTCCTACACTGGTAATACCATCCTACTCTTTTCCAAGTCTTTCAAGAGACAAACAACCTATTAGGGAGTTAATGATTCATGCAAGGATGCAATAAAATGCCTGACTTCTGATCTATCCAAGATTTCTAATTGGGACAAAGAAAACTTGGTAGTGTTCAATGCCTCAAAAACTAAATTTCTCCATTTATCAACCAGACACAGCCTTCCAGACAACAATTCCCTCTTCTATAATGACACCAACCTTTCCCCCTCTTCAACAATGGATATCGGTCTCTCCTTTCCTCATAATCTAAACTGGAAACTTCACATCTTATCTCTGACTAAAACAGCTTCTATGAAGTTAGGCATTCTGAGGTGTCTCTGCCAATTTTTCTCATCCCCCCAACTGCTAACTCTGTACAAGGACCTTGTCTGTCCATGTATGGAGTACTGTTTGCATGTATGGGGGAGCTTCCACTCACACAGCCTTATTAGATAGGGTGGAACCAAAAGCTTTTCATCTCATTAACTCCTCTCTTCTGACTGACTGTCTCCAGCCTCTCTCTGTTGACCGAAATGTTGCATCTCTATCTTTGTATTGACCTTGCTAACTGCATGCCCCCCCTCCTCCTGCAGCCTTACCATACAAAACTTCCCTCTTCCTTTCACCCTTATTCTGTCCGACTCTTTAATGCAATCCAGCACTCCCAATCATTCATTCCTTTCTCTGGTAAAGTCTGGAAAATTCCCTACCTACCTCTGTATTTCCAACTTCCTATGACTTGACTCTATTTAAGGTTTCAAGTCATTTGTCCCTGACATTTAGCCACATCTATTGATCTTTTGGAATACTGTGGGCTTTTTATTTTCATTTTTTTGTTGCCCTTGGCAAGCTTCCCCTTCTTACATAAAAAACAAAAATAAAATACAACCCAATTTTTCCATTCTAGCTTAATGATGTCACACTCAACCCTAATGTAAACAGAAGTGCAACAACAGCACAAAGTGATGGCAGAACTAATCTGTTATAAAATTATGTTAAATTAGAAGAAAAAGATGATCACACTAACCACATTAGATCAATTCTTGCAAAAGATCATAAAAGAGGAGTCAGAGAGAGGGAAATGTGAGTGAGGTAGAAGACACAAGAAATGGAGAACGGGGTGAAGATTAACCACTGGATGACAAGTGATGCATGAATAAAGTGATGGTGATTGTGAGGACATGTTTTTGTTGCATTAGTGAATTATAAATGTAACATACTGAAAAATCAAATGAGAACATGTGTTTTTTACTGTTTCTGTGATCTACTTATGTATTAACAGTTTTAAGGTTTGAGTAACAAAATCCACAAAATAGGCAGACTTTCCCAGTGGCCAGGAGCATAACTCTCCTATTACCATGGTTTTCTATAAAAAATTATGTTTGAATAGCACAATTCTGAATAATGTGATGTCTCCAGGAATAGATCCCTTGCATTAATTGAGGATTGAGTGTATAAGATAAGCTCTCAAGAGATAGTCAAGCTTTAGAATTTAATCCTCGTTTCTTCATATTACTATTCTATAATTACTTAATTATCACAGAGGATATGAAAACAAGCCAATATGAGCTTGATCTCAAATAAATGCACACTCACCTGTCATCTTAAAGTCGAGCATGATGTTGATGATCTGGTTGAGTGTAAGACACTTATTGCCAATTCCCCATGTCAGATATCTGCAGCAAAAACACAACAATCACATCTTAATTTGTTGAGAAACAAATTGGGAGGTATTATTACGAAGGGGCATGAGCAGACTAGTACAGTGGTACCTATTGATTAGAACTTAATTAGTTCTTTTTGGCTGTTCGAGTTGCGAAAATTAGAATTAGGAAGAAATTTTTACCATTGAAATTAATGCAAAAACATCTAATCCGTTCCAGTTTATTACAAATAAAAAAAATACTATACTCAACCCCAGCTATTGCAAGAAATTGGTCCCTTAACATTGCTGCAATACCTAAAAATGCAATACCCATTGTCAAGAAATAATGGGAAAAAATAAAATTGGTCCTGACCCACCAGAGTGGCAACATGATTTAACATATTGGCACCTTGTTTTCCCCTCATCTCATCATAATTCATAATAACATCCTTCACATTTTGAGAGTATAAAGTAAACACAGACATGAAAATGCATAAAAAAAAAAGAAGGCATAACAAAAGACTTATTTACTTCGGTGTGAAACTCCCGAGTCCCGATGAAGACTAGACAAGCCTTCCCCCAGGTCCCCACCTCCCTCCCATGCACTGAGTACAGGAACAGATCTCGTAGTATTCCCCCTTTCCCCCTCCCCCCATCCTTATCCTCTCCCATTCAATACGCAAACAGACCAAATAGGCTGACCCCCGACTCCTTGCCTCCTCCAGCCACTCACCATCCTCCTCCTCCCTCTCTCTTTCTTATCAAGTAGAATATATTCTCACAGCATTTCCAACAGGAATTATTTCAAGAGAAGTATAAATTATTGTACAAAACTGCAAATTAGTATATTATCGTAGTTTGCGCAAATGACTAATATTTAGCAATTCATTCTTTATTTGTTGTTTAGTGTTAAATATATCTTCATTAGTAAATACGTTTGCCAATAACCAGAGTAGAAGCCGCATTGACTGGGGTGGTAGGTAGGAAGTGATCAGGGTTGGGGGCCGGAGTAACTAAGGCAACTAGGGGCCAGAGTGACTTGAAAGCCGTTCACGAGAGAGAGGTGTTCACAGCGGAGAAGTGCAAGCGAGACTGGCCAACTGGCGGGAAGGCGCATCAGCCGCCACGTGTTTGTGTTCGAATTGAGAGGTCGCATTCGGGATTGGAGGTCAAAATTTGTTCGCCAAATGAGTTTGAATTGGGAAGTGTTTGAGTCAAAGGGTGTTCGAATCAAGAGGTACCACTGTATATGCTGTTGGGACCTACTGTAAAAGTACATGGCTAGCTGTTCTACATTCAAGTTACTAAATGTCAAAGCATGGTCTATGAGACTATCCCTTTCTATCAGAGGTAAGTGATTCTAAGATAGCATGATATGTGCATAGTGTGTGGTGCTTTGTCTGGTCAAACCCATGTGAAATTGCTGACTTGGTGGATAAATAAATAGATGTATTCTTACAAATACTCAGTTTGGCTCCTACTGATATGTGCATAGTGTGTGGTGCTTTGTCTGGTCAAACCCTTGTGAAATTGCTGACCTGCTGGATAGATAAACAGATGTATTCTTACAAATACTATCAGTTTGGCTCCTACTGATACATACATATAAGTGATGCAGCCTTGAGGAACTCTATAGCAAATTCTGCTAGATTAGAGAGAAAATATATGGATCAATATTATGGTGCAGCAGGGTTAAACCAGTTCTGCTGTCAGGACCACATGCATAAATAACCACACAATTGTTGTGTGACTCATGAAAGTAGGGCCAACATAAATTAGTTTTTCCTTTTCAGCAGACTTTAAAATGTGGCAGTGCTAGAAGATAATTTCACTAGTTCCCAAAGTGATAGTCCACAGGTAGAGGCTGAAGAGAGAATTACTCTAGAAAGAGAGAAAAAAAATACTGATTCCCTGCAAGTCACCTACTTGGTTCTCAGGGCTCATATTAATCTTTTTCACTCCATGTACTTACTGTATATGCTGGACTATAAGGCGATCTAGTGTATATGACGAACCCCAAATTTTGAGGGAAAAATTTAGGTTTTGTGCTATTACCAATGTGTAAGATGACTCCCTTAATAGTGGAGATGGCCCACATGGTTGGCTAAGGGTAAGGGACATCATCACTGCTGATCCAAAGCATCGTCAACGAAAGCCGTCTGAATCTTCCAAATGGTTTCCACCTGGCTGTTGCCCAGCTTCTGGCAAAATTTGATGCAGTACCATTGCTCCAGTGAAAAACTGACAAGAGCACTACACACTACCTTACTCAAATGCTGCATGCCCGCAACTGACACTATCAACAGGCGGGAAAAAATTCGCACATGTGCACGAACATTCAAGGTAGGCTCATGCAAGTGCCCTTGATTCAAACCCCATCAGGTTTTCGCAAAAACAAATGAGGTCGGATACTTTTCCAGCAGAGCTCGTATATGTATATAATTTAGATAACTAGTTAAAGTCTGTAACATTGCTTGAGTCACCCCTTATGGTTTGCTGCGTACTCCACAGAGAACGTAGCAATCTAATGGGTGACTAAATCAAACTTACAAAGTATTTATTTCTTTTTTGTTCAATGATGATTTATGATTATATGTAATTATATTACTTAGTACATTATTCTATTAAAAATATTTTACCATGTTAATAAACCAACAAAATGCATGTTAAGGGACCAACATTATATATATTGGATAAGTATGATTTAAACTATTTGTAACTATTGTAAGATTCTATATACAGTGGTACCTCTTGATTCGAACATCTTTTGACTTGAACGCTTCCAAATCCGAACACATTTGGCGAACAAATTTTGGCCTCCAATCCGAACGCAGCTTCCCAATTCGAAAAAAAAAAAAAAAAAAGCACGTGGTGGCCGATGCGCATTCCCACCAGTAGGCCGATCTCCCTTTTACTCCTCCGCCGTGAACACTTCTCTCTCGTGAACGGCTTTCAAGTCACTCTGACCTATAGTTGCCTTCGTTACTCTGGCCCCCAACCCTGATTACCTCCTTTCTACCACCCCAATCAATACAGCTTTTTCTCTGATCACTGGCAAACTTATTTGCTAATGAAGATATATTGAACACTTTAAACAACCAATGAAGAATGAATTGTTAAATATCATTGTCATTAGCGCAAACTACGATAATACAATAATTTGCAGTTTTGTACAATAATTTATACTTCTCTTGAAATAATTCCTGTTGGAAATGATGTGAGAATATATTCTACTTGATAAGAAAGAGAGAGAGAGGGGGCGAGGAGGAGGGAGAGAGGATGGTGAGTGGCTGGAGGAGGGAGAGAGTGGGGGGAGGGGAGGCGGCCTACCCGGTCGGTTTGCATATCGAATGGGAGATAAGGACGGAGGGAGGGGGAAGGGAGGAATACTACGTGATCTGTTCCTATATTCAGTGCATGGGAGGGAGGCGGGGACCCGGGGGGAGGCTTGTCTAGTCTTCATCGGGACTCGGGAGTTTCACACTGAAGTAAATGAGTTTTTTGTCATGCCTTCTTTTTATTTATTGTATTTATTTATTTTTATGCATTTCATGTCTGTTTACTTTGAACTCTCAAAATGCGAGGGATATCTATGAATTATGATGAGATGAGGGGAAAACAAGGTACCAATTTGTTAAATCATGTTGCCACTCTGGAGGGTCAGGACCAGTTTTGTTTTTTCCCATTACTTCTGAACAATGGCTATTGCGTTCTTGGGTATTGTGGCGATGTTAAGGGACCAATTTCGTGCAATAGCTGGGGTTGAGTTTTTTTTTTAATCAACTGTAATGGATTAAATGTGTTTACATTAATTTCAATGGTAAAAATTGCTTCCTAATTCGAATTTTCACTATTCGAACAGCCTAAAAGAACGAATTAAGTTCGAATCAAGAGGTACCACTGTATATGTTCAAAACCAAATGAAGGATCATCCAACTCGGCAATCAACTTTTCTTCATCCCTTACAACTGGTGACCCCGGAGCGACACGGACCTGCCTCAACAATGGACAACACGAAACCCGACGCCGAGGAGCTCCTTATTCGTGCTGTAGCAGTGAAGCTGTCTCCATTCTGCTCCAGTGAGGCCTGGTGGAACAGCGACGTACTTGGTCCACCTGGTTCGGGTTTCTTCATCACGGACATCTTATCTGCCCGCAAGTTTCTGGTGGATACAGGCGCCTACTGTTCTCTGTTCCCAGCTACGGCAGAGGATAGGAGGCGTCCTATGAAACAAAGCACAAATATCAAGCTCATCGCGTCCAATGGAAGCCCAATTCCGATCAACGGTACCCGCACCATCCCTATTCAAGCAGCCAGACACAGCTTTACCTGGGACTTCATCATCGCTGACGTCAAAACACCCCTCCTGGGAGCAGATTTCCTGAGTCACTATGGACTGCTTGTTGATGTTGCCAACCGAAAATTGTTGGATGTCGCTACCTTCCGCTCTACACCTCTTGGCTCTCAGCGCCAGTGCGCTGACATCTGCTCCGTACGAACAGATACACCCTACGGCATCCTCTGCCAAGAGTTCCCTGTAGTCTTCCGTCCAGAACTCCATCAGAAGCCCGGCCAGCCAGCAAAACATGGAATCTTCCACATCAAAACAACAGGCCCCCTAATGAACTCCAAGTTTCGATGCATATCACCGGAGAAGCTTGAAGCTGCAAAACAAGCGTTTGCTGACATGGAACGGATGGGCATATGTCAAAGAGCTTCCAGTCCATGGGCATCTCTTCACCTCGTCAGGAAGGCCGATGGGGCCTGGCGTCCCTGTGGCGACTCCAGGTGTCTCAACCTGGTTACAGAACCAGATCACTACCCCCTTCCCAACATGGAGGATCTTACTTCCAACCTGCATGGGGCCCAAGTTTTCTCCAAGCTCGATCTCCTGAAAGGCTATTTCCAAGTCCCTGTATATCCCGAGGATGTTCCCGAGACGGCAGTCATCACACCCTTCGGGACTTACACATTCAACTACTCCACCTTTGGCCTCAGGAATTCAGGGGCTACCTTTCAACATCTAATGGATGACATCCTTGGGGATCTTCCGTTCTGTGCCTGCTACGTGAACGACATCCTCATCTTTTCCAAGAACACTGATGAACATCTCCAACATCTCCGGCTCGTTTTGCATCGCCTCCAGGTCAACGGTCTGGTTGTGCGTCAGGACAAATGCCAGTTTGGTGCCGCATCCGTGGAATTCCTTGGCCATAAGATATTGCCAGCTGGTGTTTCCTCCCTCCCAAACAAAGTGGACGCTGTTTCAAAATTTCCTTGACCCATCACCATCAGAGGACTCCAAGAATTTGTTGGTATGGTCAATTACTACCACCAATTCCTTCCAAAAATTGCCCATATCAAGAAGCCATTTTACAATTCTCTCGCCGGCAAACCAAAGAAACTGGAGTGGGGACCTACTCAACAACAGGCCTTCGAGGACACTAAAACGGCCCTCGCATCAGCCACAACTCTCTCCTTCCCTAGCCCTGGCGTTCCTCCCACGCTCACCACGGATGCAAGCTCCGTTGCTACTGGTGCGGTTGTTGAGCAGACCATCATGGGTACGACGCGACCGCTGGGATTCTTCAGTAGAAAACTCCGACAAGCGGAAGCGAGGTACAGCACCTTCAACAGCGAACTCCTCGCTGCCTACCTCGCGGTTCGCCACTTCAAGCATCTCCTGGGTGGAAGCCCATTCACCATTGCACTGACCATTGACCTCTAGTCCACGCCTTCTCCAAACCTGGTGACGCTTGGTCTGACTGACAACAGCGGCACCTCTCCAGCATCGCAGAGTTTAGTTGCTCCATCGAGTATACCCCAGGGAAACTGAATCCAGTTGCTGACACCCTTTCCAGGGTGGAGATAAACTCTGTCTACCTCGGAATCAATTGTGACGACATAGCAACGGCTCAAGCGAATGATCTTGAGACTGCAGCCTACTGCACCACCGTAACCAGTTTGCAATGGAAGGATATCACTATTGGAGAGAATGGCTGCAGCATCCTCTGCGAAGTCAGCACCAGTCGCCCTCACCCCCTCATCCCAAAGCCCTTCCGCCACACAGTCTTCCAGATCGTTCATGGTTTGTTGCACCCTTCTGGGCGATCTACTGCTCCCCTAATAAAGGATAAATTCATCTGGCACGGGATGAACAAGGACGTCAAGAGGTGGGCTAGGTGCTGTGTCGCTTGCCAAACAAGCAAGATCGGTCGCCACACTGAATCGGGGACAGGAGTATTCCGCCAGCCTCAGCGTCGTTTTGGACATCTCCACGTCGACGTGGTAGGTTCCCTTCCACCTTCACAGGGCGCTCAGTATCTCTTCACCACCACAGAGCACTCCACACGCTGGCCTGAGGCAATCCCCATGAAGTCGGCCACTGCCCAAGATTGCGCAGAAGCTTTTCTGCATGGGTGGATCAGCCATTTTGGTGTTCCAGACAAACTCACCTCCGACCGAGGGCCTGGCTTCATTTCTCGCCTGTGGACGTCCTTGGGCGAGTTAATGGGTACAAACATCCATCACACCATATCCTACAACCCATCAGCTAACGGTATGGTGGAGCGTACCCACCGCACCCTGAAAGCTGCGATGATGGCACGCTGTACCGGACCGAATTGGAAGGCCCAACTCCCGTGGGTCCTCCTTGGGATCCGAACATCACCCAAGGAGGGACTACATGTCTCCCCTGCGGAAATGGTATTTGCAGAAACACTTGTTGTTCCAGGAGAGTTCTTTCCGATACCCGACAAGTCTGCCCATCACGACCACCTGGCCAGACTACACTAGATTGTCGGGAAATATTGCCCGTGCATCCAGATGCACAAGACTTTGCCCTCGCGGCACCTCCCCAAGTCCTTACATGCTTGCCAGTATGTCTTCATCAGGAAATATGCTCACAGATCGCCTCTCACCCCCTTACCGTGGGCCCTACGCTGTCCTGGAGAGTAACCCCAAGGCATATCGCCTCAGCATTGCCAGAGGCAGCGACTGGGTTTCCATCGACCGTCTGAAACCCAGTCGCTGCCTCTTGCACCAGCAAGGGGTGAGGGGGGTGCAGGTTCCTCTTCTTCCAGGTAGGCAGGTTTCCATCGACCGTCTGAAACCTGCCTACCTGGAAGAAGAGGAACCTGCACCCCCCTCACCCCTTGCTGGTGGCCCTGCTTCAACTGAACACCCCATGGATATGCCCGCCCATGCTTCTCCTCTCGGGGCTGGGCCACGTCTTGCCTCATCCCGCGCTGGGCGACCTATCCGTCAGCCAAACCGCCTCAACCTCTGACCTGCCAGGGACTCTCTCGCAGGGGAGTATTTGTAACATTGCTTGAGTCACCCCTTATCGTTTGCTGCGTACTCCACAGAGAATGTAGCAAACTAATGGGTAACTAAATCAAACTTACAAAGTACTTATTTCTTTTCTGTTCAATGATGATTTATGTTTATATGTATTCATATAACTTAGTACATTATTCTATTAAAAATATTTTACCATGTAAATAAACCAACATAATGCATGTTAAGGGACCAACATTATATATATTGGATAAATATGTTTTAAACTATTTGTAACTATTGTAAGATTCTATATATATGTTAAAAACCAAATGAAGGATCATCCAACTCGGCAATCAGCTTTTCTTCATCCCTTACAAGTCCACTGATAACCCGATAAAAAAATAGAGAGAGAGAGATAGAGACAAGAGCTTAGTGAATGTACAAACAATCTGTCCCATTGGTGAGGGGAAGGCAGGATGAATAGCTTCTGGGTCAGCTTAATTCTTGGCAAATATAGTACATGACCATAACAAAACAGAGACTGGGCTGAGAAGGTAACAACTTCAAATCATCACGTGCTAGTAATTGGTGGGGCAAGAGAGAATGTACCTTCCTAAGCCATCTTATTTTAAAACTCTTGTCATGAATTCTGGAAACTGTGAGTACATGAGTTCTGACAGCACAACACCACATGTAGGTCAGTGATACAGCACATCCAACAATTGAACCATAACACAAGAGCAGAAGAAATTAATGGAATAACAGAACCAGGGCTAAAATTTCCATTACTCACCTATCCAATGGAAGTTTCTGCATTCGGACTCCCTCCCTCTTAGCCTTAGCAAGAGTCAGTGGTTCTCCTGAGGACTTGTCAACAATGCCACCAATAATGTAAACAGCATTGTGGTCATATACCAGCAGCTCCTCTTGACAGTGTGGTGTTAAATAGACCAGCTGTTCTTTGGGATATCTTTTCAGGTAGCTCTTGGGGTTGATTATCAAAGGATATTCTGGCTGTTGTGATTGAGAAAAATACAATATAAAAAGGAGAAAATATATATGCAGAATAAACAAATGAGTAAATAAATAACAATAATAATCCATATGTGTGTGTAACACATTTGATGTACCACATAAAGGTAAAGGAATCAAGTGTGGAGCGGTTAGAAGGATCATGAACAAATTTTCAAGCCAATTTGTCTAATTAATTAGAATGGTAGAGTCAATTGACAAAGAAACAAGATACAACCTTCATAGATGTACAGAATATGTGTGTGTGTGTGTGTGTGTGTGTGTGTGTATTTACTTATTTGTATTATACAGGGTTCGAGCGGGGTTCATAGTGTCCTGTCTTCATATCTTCATATATCAAACATTTCCTTGAATCTATGTATATTGGTTGCTTTAACAACCTACTCTTTAAAACCATTGCAAGTGTCCACAATTCTATGTGGAAAACTGTACTTTTTTGTGTCCTTTAAACACTGACTCTTTTTTATCTTTCTTGAGTGTCCCCTCATCTGTCTGGTTTTTTCCTCCATCATCACCAAGGTTTTGCTTGTCCAGCTTTTATATGCCATTTACTATCTTATATAGAGTTATTAGATATCCTCTCTCTCTTCTATCTTGCAGCGTTGGCAGCCCCAATTCCTTTAATCTATCTTCATATGTTAGCTCCCTTAATACTGGTACCATTTTTGTGGTAACTCTTTAGATCCTTTCTAATTTCCTTATATCTTTTTTGGCATTAGGTAACCACACCACAGCAGCATATTCCAACCTGGGACTTATCATACTGGTTAGAATTTTTTATCATATCCTTATCCATGTAGTAGAAAGTCACCCTAATATTGGATAATGTTCTGTATGTTGATCCAAATAGTTGATTTATGTGCTGTTCTGGGCTCAGTGTATCTTGTATCACCACTCCTAGATCTTTTTCTTCCTTGGTCTTAAGTATTACCTCCTGTCCCATTTTGGCCTTCTTTTGCTCTTGCTTAGCTACATCACATGACATTTCTTTGCATTAAAATCCAGTTTCCATCTCTTACTCCATTCATTGATCTTGTCTATGTAACTTTGTAGCTCTCAACAGTCATCGGTGTTTTTAACAACTTTCATTACTTTGGTGTCATCTGCAAACAGATTCATATAAAAGGTCATGCCACACTGCATATCATTTACATAAATCTGGAACATTATGGGTGCTAGGACTGACCCCTGCGGTACTCAACATGTTACATTCTTCCAACTTCAAGTTACTTCCCTGATTACTGTTTTCATTTCTCTATCTTTCAAATAATTTTGAATCCATTCTAATACTTTCTCTAGCAGTCCACCAATGTGTTTCAGTTTCCTTAAGTCTGTTGTGTAGAAACTCTATCAAATGCTTTTTTGATATCTAGGGAGACAGCATCCATCCATCCATCTCTGTTTTCAATTCCTTCAGTTACACATGTATAGAATCTTAGTAGGTTTGTGAGACATGATTTTCCTTGTCTGAATCCAAATTACCTATAAGATATAACTCCATTGTCTTTCAGATATCTCACCCATTACTCTTTAATTAATATATCGCAGATTTTATTGACAACATTTGTTAGTGGGTCAGTCTTCTTTCCTCCTTTGTAAATGGGCACTATGTTGGCCCTCTTCCACTCTTGTGGCACCCTCCCCTCCTCTATTGAGCTGGTAATAACTTCCCATACTGGTTGTATCAGTTGATCCTTACATTCCCTTAGTGTCTGTTATACTCATTTCTTGCTTCTTTGTAACTCTCTCTATTACTTTCATTCCTCTACTTCTTCAGTTTCCTTCACGTTCTGTCCTTTACCCTCTATGCTTCCACACATCTAGCATTATACCATGTGTGTTTGCTACTCCTTATTCTATATCTAGGTACATATCTTTCCACACCTTCATTATACTTCCTCAGGAATATTTCATATTTTTCTGGTGTTGTTTTACCACTCATAATCCCTCTCGAATCTATACTTTCAAAAAATTTCCTTAAGTCTTCAAAGTTAACCCTTACATAATTCTACCTTCCATTTTTATAATCCTCTTCTCTTCTTACCAAAGCCCATTTCTATAATTCCATTTCAACCAAGACATGATCACTTTTTCCCACTAGGCTTAGACATTTAATGATGGGACAGAATTCTGCTTTTCTTGTAAATACTAGGTCTAGCATTGATGGTTCTTCTTTTCCTCTGAGTCTAGTGAATTCCTCCACCCACTGACCCAGTGTGCTCTCCATGACTAGTTGCAAATTTCTTCACTCCATGATCCTGCATTTCCACTTTCTTCCATTTCTTTCCAGTTCACACTTTTGCAGTTAACCCATTCTTTCCTTAGGTAACCATAGGGTAACTATATTGTTTACCATTTGGTTTTCCGTTTGGTAACAGTGTCTTTGCAAAAATCATGTATGAGCATGATTGAGCGCATACATCACATTTCCCTTTGTCTGTCCACGTCGAGAAATTAGTTCCTGCTCTTTACTCATTGAGGACAGGCCTGCTCCTTTCAGTGCGTTAATAATGTTTTCATCACCAACATGGCTGCATATAAATAGTGAGCCTCAGTACTTAACCCTTAAATGATGGGGTGCTCAGTGAGGTTTCTGCTCCATTTTCCGGGTAATATACAGTACCTCTTAAATGTTACAGAACAATTCCAGTTTTATAGATCTATGCCTCCTTCTGATGCTGATTGCAGTGATGTGTTTGTTAGCACACAGTGACATCTGAGAGTCAAGTTATAGCGTGTCAAATAATTATGTGGGCGGGGCTTGATGTGAGGCTCTGGGTAGAAAGGTACCCCCAGGCGTTTGGTCTCTCTCTCCCTCGCTCGCTCGCTCAGTCTCTCTCTCTCTCTCTCTCTCTCTCTCTCTCTCTCTCTCTCTCTCTCTCTCTCTCTCTCTCTCTCTCTCTCATGAATGTATCTTTCCTTGCCTGTTTTTTTTTTATCAGAGCTAAATAACATAATTGTATTATTATTTTTTCCATATTTATTACCATTACTATTATTACAAATAAAAAAGACGGCAAGTGCAATAATTTGACAACTTTGCTTGGTGACTTGGTCAAGGCAAGCAATGTTTCATTCAGTCACGCTCCATGTGTCACAGTGGCCACACCATGTCCAGCGACACTCTGGGACACATTGCTCACGGCCAATATGTCCGATGGCATTCACCAGACTATGATGAGGCTGCATCCACTGCTGCCCTCATAATTTCTTCTCCATCTTCATCCTCATCAGAAGTACTCTCTTCACTCTCTTCTGACTCCATACTCCACTCACTATCATCAATATCTTCTAAATCACTCCCTAATAAATCACTGATATCAGCAGCCTAATTCATCATCTCAGCTAGAGTGGTCTTTCTACCCAACGCGTACTTGGGAGCTGCCAGATGTCACCTCAATGGCAGGGAAATTTGGTCTGGTGTGTAGCAGCAGGATCCTGATAACTCCTCCCACACTGAGAAGTGTTGCCATATGACTAGTCAATCATTTAGGGAGAAAAAGTCCGCGCCTGATTTGAAACGGCGCGCGGGAAAAATGCTGATTACATGAACGATCACCGCGCGACGAGACAGTGCGGGCCGCGCTTACATGAACGATCACCGTCATTTAAGGGTTAATATAGATTCAGTATATGAATGTTATTTTATACTCCTATGCAACAGTTTTCTTATGATGTAATGCCAAATTAAGTTTTTTATTTTTTGATAGTTATATTGATGTGCCTATATCAAGTAACCGTATGGTTACCTTGGGACAGTGCATGTACATTTTCTGTCAAGCATGCTTTGTGCGTTTCCAATACATATATCTAATATTTTTGTGCATTTTTCTTTCCGGAAATATGTTGCTGACTGTCAATGAAGCATTGGACCTTTTAGATGAAATGGATAAAAGGGAAGATACTCTACATTGAACCACTGGATGCTGCCAATCTGATCGATGAAGATTCAGGTGCTGAAGATGATTTGACTGTCTTTCATCCCTGCAGAGTTTAGAGCCTCTTGGCATGATTCCACTGATGAGAATGAAGACTCAGATGATGAACTAGATGAAGAAACAAGGACTGAACAGCAGAAAATAAAGAGAAGAAAAGCAACAAAAACATTTTAAAAAAATCAAAAGGGTAAAGCAAGCAAGGTCACAATTTCCATGTACTAGTTTTTGGTGGCACATATGTAACTATGATTTTCCTCCTTTCTTTCAATAGTTCTAATTGTTATACCAGTGACTTCTGCCATGCCATCACCATACTGCACTCCTTCCACAAAGATGTTTTCTTGCACCATTATTAGTACCCCTCCTCCTCCTTTTCCTTTTCTATCTCTCCTCCAAATTTTGTATCCCTCTAGTCGGAAATTTACATGGATTTCTTCCTCTACTTTTGTCTCCGCTGTGCAGAATACATTTAGTTTTTGAATACTTAAATAATGCTTTATTTCTAACATACTCGGTTTTATCCCATCCACCGTCGTCTATGCTACTTTTTAATTCCATTACTTGTACCTCCTGCTGCTGCTGTTCTGGTTCCTCTACTTTCTCTTCCTCCTCTTGAATAAACCATCTCCTCAGCCTCATGTCTAACACCTTCCAGTAAAAAGTCTTCTTCTCGGTCTATGTCCTAATTAAGTTTTTTCCTTAGCCTCTTGTCTTAGATCTTTTTCCTTCTGTCTTTCTTCCAAATTCATGTCCCTCTTTATACATACCTCCTTGTATCCTTCACTTTGAGCCAGCCTACCAGCTCTTGCTGTTATTTCCTCCAGTGCCACTTGTGACTTCATCCTCACTTTTGGTGGCCTTGTATTTCCTTCCCTATATTTACACATCCATTGCGTTTCTTCAACCTCCTGTTCTAAGCTTTGTGTGTCATCCTGAACTTTTTGGATGACCTTTTTCACTAATTCTCTCTCCTCTCTTTCTCTCCCATATCTGTTGGGATTTTTCTTTTCCTGTAGTCCATAGATTACCATACATTTCTTCCTGTCCATTGTATCCCTCACTAAGTTTTCGTTTTCCTTAATAATCTGTATGACAGTGTCCTTTGTCTTGTTCTGTATTGTTTCTTTACTATCTTGGCAAAACTAATCTTTTCTTCCTCCCTTTTTTTTTTTTCCATACATTTTTCAGTTCTGTCAACTGGGAGTTAATACAAACTTTATCAGTTTTTTTTTTCTGAATCATCCTTCACTTTTCCCTTAAGATCTTCAAGCTGGACTTCATAATTCACACATTTATCCTTGATTACTAATTCCTTCTGCATCTCCTTACTCTTTATCCTGCTATGATGTTTTTGTACTCAAGAAACATGCTTTTCATTTCCTTATTTTCTTTTTTTATTTTCTCCTATTTCATCATCATACCTTCCCACAGTTCTATCATAAATCTCACTTCCTTTTCTGCATTCCCAAGCATTCTTGTTGTTCCTCTATTTTCATTTTCAAAACCTGAAAAATCTCCTGTACTATTTGAGCCAGTTAACCATTTAAGTCCAATTGGCATTTCCAACAGGTGGTAAGTTCCTATGGGTTTCCTGACATCGCTTCTACTCCATGCCGGAGTTGACTCCTTCTCACCTCCCATATTTGCCATACTCTCTTTTTTGACTGGTTCACTCTTGGAGACAAGACAACTATGAATAGCCCCCCTCTCTCCTCTGTACATACATTACTAGGCTCCTCCAGCAGTAAGGGGCCTTGTAGAGATGCCGCTGTGTCCTCAGAACAACACATCCTGTCAGCACAAGCGTCGGTGTATGTGTGTGTGTGTGTGTGTGTATTTACCTAGTTGTATTATACAAGGTTCGAATGGGGCTCATAGTGTCCTGTCTCCATATATCCAGCATCTCCTTGAATTTATGAATGTTGGTTGTTGTAGCAACTTCCTCTTTTATTCTGTTCTATGTGTCCACAATTCTATTTGAAAAACTGTACTTTTTTGTGTCTTTTAGACACCGACTCTTTTTTATCTTCCTTGAGTGTCCTCTCATCTGTCTAGTTTCTTCTTCCATCATCACCAGGTTTTGCTTGTCCAGCTTTTCAATACCATTTACTATCTTATATAGAGTTATTAGATCTCCTCTCTCTCTATCCTGTAGAGTGGACAGTCCCATTTCTTTTAATGTTTTCATATGTCAGCTCCCTTAATTCTGGTACCATTTTTGTGGCTACTCTTTGGAACCTTTCTAGTTTTCTTATATCCTTTTTTTGCATTTGGTGACAACACCACTGCTGCATATTCCAACTTTGGATGTATCATACTGGTTAGAATTTTTTTTTCATCATATCCTTATCCATGTACTGGAAAGCCACCCTAATATTGGTTAACATTCTATATGTTGATTCATATAAAAAATCGCAAAATTTTGTGATTTTGGTGTTTCAGAGTTTCTTACTGGAAAATGATCACCCACCCTCTGGCAACACTGTGTGCAAATTTCATGGCTCTATGTGAATTCTAAGTGTATTCTATTGCCTATTATGTACACCTATGTCAAAATCACTGAAAAAATCATTTTATGGATGTACAACACTCAATGGTTACTTATTTTGGGGATTTTTTTCAGTAAAATCAATATTTACACTTGGCAACCCTCTAGCCTCACTAGCAGCCGCGTGGTGACATGCCAGACGTGGTCCAGTAAAGAATCAGAGGCTCACAGCCTTTCGTAGGAAGAGGGGGCGTGTCGTGCTGCCTTATCAGCTGACCGCTTGACAGCTGATGAACGTTGCTATCTCTTTATCACAATGGGAAGAATTAAACAGAATCATGTCATGCAGCGCATATATCTTGAAGGCAAGAAAAGCCTTGCATGATAAGTGACAGATGACTTCCTCCCCTCAAACTGAACCATGTACAAGTTCCCAACCACAGCCACCACCACCACCACCACCATCACTTCAACGCTGGTTATGTTGAAAGTAACATGTACAGAGACCTTGGGATACCTGTAACAGAAAGAGCAATGAAATACCTTGAGAGAACAAATATCAACATGAAGAAACCCATCAAGAACAAGGTGCAGAATAAGAAACTACAGAGGGACCTCACCTACGCAGCCACTGAGGAGCACGGTGCAGAACGTAGCCCAACTTCAGACGCCGTTTTCTCAAAACAGAGTTATATATGCTCTAGCTTATATAACTTTTTTTATTCAATGATGGATTTTCAAGTTTTTTTTTTTTTTTTTTGCATTTTGTTCCTAAATAAATTGTCTACAACTGTAATTGACCGTTTTTCAGATAAATTAAGACCGTAAATTAGTAAGATTTACTTTTTTATGAATATTTTTTTAATACATTTCTTTAGCCCAATAAACTCTTAAAAGAAAATTGCTTCAAAAAGTAATCTGTTACAGGTGTAACAACTCTTCTTCTAGTAAGAGCATGAAACAGTCTTCTAAGTTTTATAGTTTTTGCATAATATTGCAATTTGTAGGACCATATATTTTACAGGTTTTCTTTTAGTTATCTTTTTTTTTCTATTGCAGACACCTGGCTGTAACTCTGCAGGATGACATCTCATTATAGTACACACTTTAAATAAAAAAAAATAAAAAACATGTAGCTACAATGATTTTTACAGATTTACCCCTAAATTTGACGACATTCCCCATAATTGATTTATGTGCCACTCTGGTCTTTTCTTCTTTTGTTTTAGGTTATCTCCTCCTGTCCCACCTTTTAGCTCCATTTTGGCCTTCTTTTGCTCTTGCTTAGTTCCATCACATGACATTTCTTTGCATTAAAATCCAGATTCCACCTCTTACTCCATTCATCGATCTTATTTATGTCACCTTGTAGCTCCTGACAGTCATCAGCGTTTTTAATGACTCTCATTGATTTGTCATCATCTGCAAAGAGATTCCTATAGCTGGTCACACTACACTGCATATCATTTACATATACCTGGAACATTATGGGTGCTAGGACTGACCCCTGTGGTACTCCACTTGTTAATTTCCTCCAACTTGAAGTTGCTTCCCTGATCACAGATCTCATTTCTATATCTTTTAGATAATCCTACATCCATTCTAAGAGTTTCCCTTGCAGTTCACAAATGTGTTTCAGTTTCCATAATAGTCTCTTGTGTGGAACTGTATTGAATGCTTTTTTGATATCTAGATAGACAGCATCCACCCACCCATCTGTTTTTGATTCCTTCAATTACTCTTGTATAGAATCTTATTTGGTTTGTGACACATGATTTTCATTGTCTGAATCCAAATTGCCTATTAGATAACTTTATTGTCTTCCAAATATCTCACCCATTTCTCTTTAATTAATATCTCACATATTTTGCTGACAACACTTGTTAGTGAAACAGGTCTATAATTTAGCGCGTCAGTCTTCTTTCCTCCTTTGTAAATAGGCACTATGTTGGCCTTCTTCCACTCTTGTGGCACCCTCCCCTCCTCTATTGAGCTGGAGATCACTGCCAAAACTGGCTGTATTAATTGATCTTTACATTCCTTTAGTGTCCAACCTGATGCTCCATCTGGTCCCATTGCTTTTCTTACATCCAGATTTCCCAACAATCTGCAAACATCTTGCTTTTGTACCACAACCTCCTTGAATCCCTCCTGTGCCTCTGTCATGTTTGGTTCTATAAATGCCCCCTCTATTATGAATATAGAATTGAAAGTTTCATTCATAATTTCACTAAGCTCTTCTGCTGTTTGGTATTTTTCTCTCCCTTTACTATCTTATCTCTGGTTTCTTTATGCTTCATCTTTCCATTTATATACTTAGAGAAAAGTTTGTGTGTGTGTATAAATTTGGAGGAGGAGGAGGAGGAGGAGGAGGAGGAGGAGGAGGAGGAGGAGGAGGAGGAGGAGGAGGAATACAAAGGAAGACAAACAGCAGCAGACCCTGAGGTCCTTACTGGGCTGTTTGAGACTACTTACTAACTACCAGTAGCAGAGACAGGACAGCAAAGCAGAAGGCTCCTCCCCACCCACCCCTCTCTCCAGCCGAGGCTGGCAGGAAAAAAGGTGATACCATATGGCATAGAAAAATCACATGGAATTTTAGTAGAGAGTGAAAAGGTAACATATAATCTACGACTGACTAGTAGTGTTTGTGGGGGAAGGTGTTAATGCTTGGTAAATGTATTGTTGCGTGCGTAATGTGTATGTGGATGCACATTGTGTATGTCAAAAGGGTGGTGTGGCAGCCATGCCTGGCGCCTTCTAGGGAGGCAGCAGTCAATCAGGCTCCAGCTCCGTACAATCCACTGAGATAGCATACTTTTCCTGTAGGGATGCCGTATGCTGGTTTCCCCTTGCAACATTGATCCCTGGTACTTCAGTTCCCGATGATGGTCAATAATTGACAGGGCCCCCTCCAAACACAGCCCGTTACAAGTTGAGAGTAATAGTAGTGACCATTAACTCTGGGCTATCTATGCGTGTAGGTAGTGTTGTGTAGTGTATATGTGGACACAGTGTGGAGCCAAAGAGGTGGCGCAGCAGCCTTGCCTGGCGCTTTCTAGAGAGGCAGCAGTTAATCAGGCCCCAGCTCCGTACAACCACTGTAAAAGTGTACTTCCATTTAGAGGGCGCCGCAAACTGTGTAGTTACCCCCTGCAGCGGTGACCCCTGGTACCTTAAATCCCGATGATGATCACCAACTGACCGGGCTCCTGACTATCCACAGCCCTTCACAGGTCAAGAGGAAGAGTAGTGACCGTTCACTCCGAGCTATCTGTGTCATGTATGGAGGATGGGAGTAATTTATGCAACCGGGACAATTTGTGATCAGTGGCCCAATGAACTGTAGTGAACTTGTTTTATTCGGAGGTGAACAGCCACAACCGGGGATTAGATTCAAAGTATTTATCGAGGTGGACTTTAACCCGCAGAGCACCACGGTAAGAGTGTATTGTTGACCACCTAAAAGACCGGCCAGATTTTGGATTTTTTTTTTTTTTGCAGAAATGGACATAAAACATAACTAAAACTAACAAGGAAACAAAAAAACTGCTCATTGATGCCAAATAGGGGTTCAGAGGGGGGGGGGAGGTTCTGGGCCAGACCGCGTGTTCAAATTTCCCGCGCGGCTAGAGGTGAGGCTGAGCCACACGCTTCAAAACTGTAGTAGGGTGTGATAGTCTATAAAACACTGATCATAGCAGAGACCAACATTACACTCTCTGCAGTATGACCTTGTGTCTTTTCTTCTTGTTTGCCTGCGTGTGGTGTTGGAACACACATGACAGCGTCTTGTCGGCTTCTCTTTATGAGGTGTTGGTGGAATGAATCGACAAAAGTGGCGCTCCACCAAACGAGCAGGCCCGTCTGCGGCCACAGCACCCGATCTACACCCTACGTTTGGTTGGTGATGGGGGACACGTTCTAGGGTCATGTTTGTTGCCAGAAGATCACGGGCCAGCTCAATGGTGAAGTCTTCCATACTCTCTTTCACGCCAGTGATGTGACTATATAGAATGTGGCTGTTGTAAACAGTCACATCCAAAAGGTGGAAAAACATCTTTTTGTGCCACCTCATTGTCTTCCTGGCACACTCGACGGAGGAGATGACAGCATCTGATTTGTCAACGAGGCGCATGTTGATGTTGTAATCATTGACTGCAGCTGGCTTTTGCAACCTCTCTCCTGTAGCACGATCACGGCGTCGGGCATCTTCAAAGGCAGGAGGGTGCAATGACATCAGGAGGTTGACGTCCCTGTTGTCCATCCACGAGATTAGCAAAACGTTGTTAGCCTGCATGTGGATAATGCTGCCTTTCTCTCTCCGTGTAGGCAACTCAGGCATGTAGGATCTGTTCCTCCTGACGGTGCCACACATCCCTGTATTGTGTTTGTGCAGGTACAGGCAGAGGGAGGGGCTAGAGTACCAGTTGTCCAGGTACAAAATGTGGCCTCTGTTGAGATAGTCCTGCATCATTGTTATCACGACTGCTCCAGATATCCCATGCTGCCGCTCAGGAAGAAGTTCTGTCTTAGCCCCCATGTACAACAACAAGTCTTGAATATATCCAGTTTTGCAGTCACACAAAACAAACAACTTTAGACCATACCGATGGCGTTTTGAAGGAATGTATTGCCGAATGCTTATGTTGCCCCTCCACAACACCAAACTTTCGTCAATAACAAGCTTTTGGTACGGTCTGAAGGCAGCTGCAAACTTAACCTTGAGGTATTGAAAAACTGGCCTAATTCGCTCCATGGTATCTTTCTGCCCTCCTTCCTGAATGGTGATGTGTCCCCTGAGGCTGTCTGAGAAGTGTAAGTTTCCCATGATGGCAGTGAAGCGGTTTCTTGACATCAATTTACCGAATATGGGAGTATTGACTAATGGATCAATGCCCCAGTACTTTTTGACTGAAGACTTACTTGTCACACCCATCAAGAGAACAATTGCCAAAAACACATACATTTCCTTAGGTTCTACATCAGTCCAGGAGAGGCGGGCAGAGTGTGTACTCTGCACTTTACCAGCCATGAAGTAAAAATTATACCAATTCGTTTGGTCACAAATCAGGTCAATGAGGTTTGCTGTGAAAAATTGCAGGAACACAGCAAGCCTAGTGGTGTTTTGGTGGTTGGCATTTGGGATGGTAGGTCCAGCTGTTCTCTCACCCTGGAAGTGGTAGGTGTTTGGCACATAGTCCGCACCATCAACCCACTCCCACTCCTGTTGGTCCACCCTAACATTACCATCACGACTTGTTCGGTGTGATGAACCCATAGCAGTGTGACGCTTCGACCTTGACCTTGACTTCGACGTGGATCGGGAGCTCCCCTTACTACTGCTGTCAATTGTGGTGTGTACACGAGTCACCCTCGAGCCACGGCCGCGTGAAAAAGCACGACCACTTTGTTGTCTTCGTGAGCAAATGGAGGTGACGACAGGCTGGTGCGAAGATGGTGGTGAGGCTATAGTTGATGGAACAGGTGTTGGGGAGTCTTGTGGTGATGCAACAGTTGGTTGTGGTGAGGCTGGAGGTGATGCAAAAGGTCGGGGTGTGGCAGGAGGTGAGGTGGTGAGGAGTGGTTTGGCGCGGGGCAGCAGGCCGCGTGATGTGCCAGCCTGGGGGGAGGAGCTACGTTTGTGTGAGAGACCACACGCAAGACTGACTTTGGTAGCGGGGTGATGTGGAGAAGGATGCTCATTCTCACTATCACTCTCACACTCACTCATCACACTTGTAGCAGAGGATTCTCTCTTTCTCTTACAATCAACTACTCTAGCAGTGCATTTCACTGGGGAGGGTACTGGTGGGGGTGGAGAAGGGAGTTTGGGACGAGGTAATGCAATTTCCTCCTCCTCCTCCTCCTCAACATTTGTTGGTCTCCTCCCTTGTGGAAATAAAAATCCTAGTGTGTCATCCATATTACCCCTATCTACATTATGGGCCACAACACCAGTAGGTGATGGAGGGAAACCTAATGAAGCGTGAGTAGGCTGTTGCCCAACACGCTCATCATGGCTATGACTCACACCCACAGGCTGAAGCGGTATTTCTTCATCGCTTTCTATATCAGCCACCTCGTCTTCTCCCGGTCTATATTCATCTCCTGATGAGTCCTCTACAGTGTCACTGTAGTCATCTGACTCAAGAGCGAGCTGAACAATTTCAGGGAGGCTCAGAATGCGGCGAGAGGAAGCGCGGCGAGACATGACTGGTGTGCGTGGGAGTGCTCACCATAATGGCAGGACATCACACTGCCTTGGTGGCGCACGCAGCTCAGAATCAAGATGCCAATTCGTGATTAACTTGGAGACATGATGAGGAAGCAGGCTTGTGAAAGTTAAGCAGATCACGCCTGTATGGTGGGAGATATAAGGTCGGGAAGACGCGACGGATCTCATCCGTCGTTGGTCCTGAGCGTTACAGAAGTGCGCGACGGATGTCACCCGTCGTTGGGGCTGTGCGGGTTAAATGTTTCAATAGTACCTGATTGGACGACATTCGCTGGCAAACCATTCCATATATTTAAAATACGATTGAAGAAAAAGTGTTTGGCTTCATTTGTTCTAAAACGATTACCTACAATTTTAAACCCATTATTTCTGGTGACATGGGACCGGTTGACTGTTAGATATTTTTCGATATTCAAATTTGTAAATCCATTGAAAACTTTAAAAAGCGTGATCAGGTCACCTCTTATCCTTTGCTTTTCAAGAGTAAATAGACTAAGTTCCTTAAGGCGTTCATCATAGGATTTGTTTCGCAGCCTTGGGATTAATTTCGTTAATCTGCGTTGTATTTTCTAATTTCTCGATATCTTTTTTGTAGTAAGGTGACCAAAATGGAATGTTATATTCGAGATGTGGACGCACGAGTGAATTATAAAGCGTTAATATTACTTTTTCAGATTTGTATGTAAATGATCCACCAATGAAACCTACTAATTTGTTCGCGATTTTAACGACTTCGGTGCAATGTTTACTTGGCTTAAGATCTGTTGAGACTATGATGCCAAGGTCTTTTTCTTTGTCCACACTCGTCATGGGGATATTATTAATAGTAAATAATCGAGGAGGAGGAGGAGGAGGAGGAGGAGGAGGAGGAGGAATACAAAGGAAAGCCAAGCAGCAGCAGACCTTTTGGTCCTTTCAAGGCTGCTTGGTTACTACTGCCAACTATCTACAGGGAAGAGAGACAGGACAGTACAGGAGAAGGCTCCTCCCCACCCACCATTCCCTCCAGCTTTCGCTGGCATGGAAAATAGTTTGGAAAAGTACCATGCAGTATGGAAAAACTGGCATGGAATTTTCACAGGAAAGGATGAAGGGAAATTTTGCTATTCACCCTACAATGGTGAACTCTACATGTCTATCTGAAAAATAAAAGAGACACAAAAACCATGACATTAATAGAACGTGTTAAGATTATTCGGGCAAGAAGAGAGCTTGTTGGGGGTTTGCTTTCAAATATTTATCAATTTTGTTTTTGAATGATGGAATAGAGCTGCTGTTTACAATTTCCGAGGGCAGCTTATTCCAGATGTTAACAACTCGGCTAAAGAAAAAGTACTTAGCCTCGTGAGATTTGAAGCGCTTAGGTTTAATTTTGCAACCATTATTTCTTGTTGTATTTGTGTTATCAATGTTAAAATACTTATTAACGTTTAGATTACTATATCCTTTAAAAATTTTGAAAACTTCGATTAGTTCTCCTCTTATCCTGCGCTTTGTTAAGCTGAATAGATTTAATTCATCCAGTCGTTCCTCATATGTCTTATTTTTCAATCTCGGAATCATTTTAAGGACTCTACGTTGTATTTTTTCCAGTTTTTCAATGTCTTTTCTATAGTATGGCGACCAAAACTGCACACAATATTCGAGTTTAGGACGCACCAATGAGTTGTATAAGGCAAGTATGACCTTTTCAGATTTAAATTTGAAGGTTCTACCAATGAACCCTACTAATTTATTTGCCATTTTCACTGTTTCTGTGCAGTGTTGGCTCGGCTTAAGATCCTTTGATCCCACAACGCCAAGATCTACTTCTTTTTCCGTACTTGCCAGAGGCACATTTTTCATCGAGTATTTAGCTTGGACGTTGTTGTTTCCGATATGAAGGACTTTGCACTTTTCTACATTAAATTTCATCTGCCATTTTTCCGCCCAGCATGCTAGTTTGTTCAGGTCATTCTGCAATTCTTGCCATTGTGATGCTGACTCTACTTTACTCATTATTTTGGTATCGTCCGCGAATTTACTTAGAGTACAGTTTATACCTTCATCAATATCATTGATGTATACTATGAAAAGTACTGGACCTAAAACAGAGCCTTGAGGAACACCGCTATTTACTTTATGCCACTCTGACTCTTTTCCGTTGATAACAACACGTTGTTTTCTGTCAGAGAGCCAATCTCCCCGCCATTTCAGGGTATTTCCGGCTATTCCGGCTATGCCGTGAGCTTTTACTTTACTTATTAGTCTTTTATGTGGGACAGTGTCGCAAGCTTTCTGGAAATCAAGATAAATAATGTCCACAGCTTTTGTTGAGGAGGAGGAGGAGGAGGAGGAGGAGGAGGAGGAGGAGGAGGAGGAGGAGGAGAGAGAGAGAGAGAGAGAGAGAGAGAGAGAGAGAGAGAGAGAGAGAGAGAGAGAGCCGTAAACCCAAATCCAGTAAATAGTTGTTTGTTATATTGAAGGGTTACTGTACCTACTAGTTTAGTTCTCATTCGTTTTACAGTATAATTAATGTATTTTTTATCATGATTATATATCATCATGTATTATATATATAACGATTAGTTTAAAAAAAATAAATGAATTATTCTTTATATAAAATATATATACCTACCTCATCTATAAATCTGTCTCCTTTTGAAGCTCTGCAATGACTTAGCACTAACAACTTGATTCATCTACCACTCTATTTGAAAAAATGATTAATTCATTTTTTTCTTTTAAAAATAACATTTTCCTTTAAAGCAAAACACACACATTACCTTGTACAGAGGTGGGACATAGCGTTCAAGACGAGCCATTGTGTCCAGAATTGGTGGTGCATTGTGAATTTCAAGGCTGTAAGGATCCTCATGCTTGCGATTTGCACTTATCATCATCTGCAGAAAACAATACACAAGAATAATTAACTTATGAAAAATCATAAGAATAAACCGTTGATTCACCAAATTTCAGGTAAATCAACACCTTTGTGCCAAAAATCTTCCCTTGGCAATCCTACCACACATTTGGTTTATTTGATGAATTTGAAATCTACAGCCATATTGAAAAACGAGGTGGCCATTAAGGGTGATGCATGTGAAAAAGGAACTTAAGCAATCTGCAGCAGTGGAAGAAATGTAAAAATGATAAAAAAACACATTAAAAATTTTGTAAACTTAAATCATGTGTAATGCTAATGTGTGTATTGATTTGATTATTTATTAATCTTAGTCACCCAAATCAGGTTTGGTTTTCTTTGACCACCGTTGAGTAGAGAATGCAGTTTTAACTCTTAAACGATGGGGGGAGGATTGTGATCGTGTGTACGTATGACGGGTAAATTTCATATAATCACAAATCTATGATCAAAATAACCATTTATAGTAGCCTTGTGGCACTACTCATTCTGAATACAATGATGTTATTATTGTCACCACAGAAGAAAACATCATAACAAAATTATAGAGGTTCAAACATTCCTTCTTTTCCGAGGCAAATGACGCGCCGGGAGGAAAGGGCTGCCCTACCCACAACTTGAATCGCGCGCCACTGGGAACATGACGTGCAAAGTGTCTTGATTCGACTGTACTCTCCTTGTTTCCTTCCATTTCAATATCCAAAGCATAGAAGTTACCAGGAGAGAGGGAGAGAGAGAGAGAGAGAGAGAGAGAGAGAGAGAGAGAGAGAGAGAGAGAGAGAGTGTGTAAGAGGTAAAGGAAGGACGACAGGAGGGGAGATAATATTTGACAGAGGCAGAGTGGAGCTGTGGTATATCACACACACACACACACACACACACACACACACACACACACACACACACACACACACACAGAGGGAGAGAGAATCCTTATCTCATGACCCTAATCTGTTATCGGTTTCCTACGAGGGAGAGTTAGCCTAATCTTTCACTTGATCTTTTGTTGTTGCTGATGCAGTAAAGACTGCTACATTATAATAAAAAATTATTTGCATGCAGAAAGGACTAAAAAAAAAAGTCATCTTAGGAATACAATATTGAATATGATAACAAAATATCTATGCTACAAATTCTAATGTATTTCTGGCGATACCGAGCGCCAGAACAAAGACCGGTACCACAAGCCTGTTGTTTGTGTCGCAGCATCTTGGCATGTTTTTTTTTTTTTTTTTCTGCTAGCCTCATCATGTAATAATTTTCCCTCACACTAATATGTACAAAGTTTCTGTCAGCCCCCACGTCTGTAAGTCAAAGTCCCTTACAGGAACAATGACCGTCATGGCAGCAGGAGAGGTTTTATTGCTGTCTCTGTAACTACTACTGTCATCACTGTCAGTGTCACTATCTTCATCCTCTTCATCAATAGGTATGTAATCACGATCAGTAGAAGAAGCAGAAATATATTCAGCAGAATCACTACTTTGTGGATGCCGGGGTGGAGCAGCTCCGCGCCACCCGGCGAGTCGCTCGAGTTGCCAGACACCTCCTCATCACTCACGAAATCAGGGCTTATGACTCTTAATGTTTAGAGGAGAGACTTCCTCAGCATGTGAGATGAGATGCCAAGTGTCACCTAAGCGAGTCTAGAGAAAACGGCTCGCCAAGCTTTTAACTGGGGACTGTGAAAAATCTTGCCTCTATTGATGCTCGCCGTCACAAATGCATATCGCACCCGTGCCTCAATAGGGGATCGCTGTCGTTTAAGGGTTAAAAGATCAAGATGAGTTGTGCCAATGTGTTATGTGTTATCAGTTCAGATACTCATTTCATTATGCTAGTTTTGTTTATAAAAATGTTCTCCATTGTTTCATGCAATTAGAAACAGTATGAGGAAAGAATTTGTAAGAAATTGCAGCAGCCCAGAGCCTGTGCCTAAACTAAAAAAGGATATAACTTAAACTTATCAAAATTCAGAGTACAGTGGTACCTCTTGATTCGAACACCCTTTAATTTCAACACTTCCTAATCCGAACACATTTGGCGAACAAATTTTGACCTCCAATCTCAACGCGGCCTCTCAATTTGAACACAAAAACGCGTGGCGGCCAACACCGCCTTCCTGCCAGTCGACCGGTCTTGCTTGCACCTCTCTGCCATGAACACCTCTCTCTATTGCGACTTGGGAATGGCTTTCAAAGTCACTCCATCCCCTAGTTGCCTTGGTTACTCCAGCCAGCAACCCTGGTCACTTCCTACCTACCACTGCAGTCAATGCGGCCTTCTACTCTGGTCACTGGCAAAGTTATTTATTAATGAAGATACATTTAACACTTTAAACAACCAATGAAGAATGAATTGTTAAATATCATTGTCATTTGCGCAAACTACGATAATATAATAATTTGCATTTTTATACAATAATTCATACTTTTCTTGAAATAATTCCTGTTGGAAATGATGCTGTAAGAATATATCCTACTTGATAAGAAAGAGAGAGAGAGAGAGAGAGAGAGAGAGAGAGAGAGAGAGAGAGAGAGAGAGAGAGAGAGAGAGAGAGAGAGAGAGAGAAGGCAGGGAGGGAGAGAGGATGGTGAGAGGCTGGAGGAGGGAGAGAGTGGGGGGAGGGGGGGAGGCCTACTCGGTCTGTTTGCGTATCGAATGGGAGAGGATAAGGATGGAGGGAGGGGGAAGGGGGTAATACTACGCGATGTGTTCCTGTATTTCGTGCATGGGAGGAAGGCGGGGACCCAGGGGGAAGCTTGTCTAGTCTTCATTGGGACTTGGGAGTTTCACGCCAAAAGTAAGTCTTCTGTTATGCCTGTTTTTAATTTTTTTTTTTAAGCATTGCATGTCTTGAGTTTACTTTATACTCTCAAAATGTGAAGGATATCTATGAATTATGATGAGATGAGGGGAAAACAAGGTGAAAATATGTTATATTATGTTGCCACTCTGTGGGTCAGGACCAATTAAATTTTTTCCCAGTACTTCTTAACAATGGCTATTGCATTTTTTGGTATTGCAGCAATGTTAAGGGACCAATTTCTTGCAACAGCTGGGGTTGAGTGTAGTATTTTTTATATTTAAATTCAACTGGAACAGATTAAATGTTTTTACATTAATTTTAATGGTAAAAATTGCTTCCTAATTCAAATTTTCTCAATTTGAACAGCCAAAAAGAACGAATTAAGTTCGAATCAAGAATCACTGTAGTTCTTTTTAACTGTAGGAGCTTTGTGCTAATTTAGAGTGCCGACATAGTCACTTACCTGTCCAACCAATATTCCTAGTATTTTTCTAAACTCACAGCTCAGTGTAATTCTTTGTCATTTCTAAATATTTTGAAGAGTATTCTGTTCCAATATTGAACAATAGAGTTGATTAACACATTACTTTCAGTAGTTAATGTGCAAAATTTCTTTGTGCATTTTTGTTGTAATGTTTATTTCTATAAACACAAAATAAAACAGGATGATATAAAAGTATAAAGTCAGAGCCAAAATGTAAAAATAAAAAGAAATATATGCTAGGTTTATTTGGTTAGTGACTTGTGGTTCCTGTGGAGGTGATGCCAAGCAATGCCACGTAGGGCGAGGCTGTTCTTCATTCGCTCTTTTTCTCTCACCTGGGTAGACAGTGGAGTCCCCTAAGGTGGCCCCATGGCCCCCGTAGGTGACCATGTGGTACCCAAGTCGACTTTTCTTGGAAAGTGCTAGTTTCTTTTTGTGTTGATGTATGTGTACTCAGAGGTAGGAAGTAAGTACAAGTGAAGTGCCATGTGTAAGTGGAATCCACCTCAGAGTATTATTTGGTGAGATATATCTATTCAGGGAACGGATCGCTGGTACTTAAGAACTATATATCAATATCAATAAAAAAGGTGCATGGTCAAAATCCAGTCTTCATTTTTGGTAGTCAAGGTTAGCTTTATAGTAAATTGCCTTGCAGTAATGATTGGCCTTGCAAATAGTTTTTTTTTTTTTATCAATTCTTTTGGCTTACTACCATCAAATAAAATTCAAAACTGCAATGCTGTTTCTCTAAGAACACTTCCATACTCTTTGGCCAGAAGAAAGGTGGGAACGTCCTAATAACTTTTTTCTTGTGTATGTTGCCAACTGCCGAGATTTCACATCGTACATTAGATTGGGTCACGTGTGGTCCTTACACATGCACGCATGCATGCACACACACTGCCTTTGTGACATTTCTGAGATTAAACTGCCTTACTTCTCCTCTAATATCACTTACTGTATATGCCGCAGTAAAAGACAAGTTTTTTTTGCCAATTTTGAGATTCCTAAATCAAGGGGTCGTCTAATATACCAGTAATAAAACACAAATGTATAACCCTGTGGTGAACATTTAGCCACTTTACCTTGAAATGCATTCTGCAGGGACACAAATGTGTATATCATTTACTGTGTGTGGGTGTGGGTGTATGTATACATGCATGTATACAATTTATTGGCTTAGCAGGTAGCTCTTCTCTAGAGATGTCTAATGTTTACTGGTGGTGTCATTGTTCAAGCGGCGATCACACTATCAAGGAGTGTTTTCTGTCTGGTGTGTCTGTCAGGTCATGCTTCCCTGCTCATATTCCATGTTTAGGATGGAGGGGGGCCTTCACCTTTATTCACACTTCACACACACCTTTATACATAGAACACGCCTTATTTTTACTTCAACAGTGATATAGAACAAAAGTTGGAATTCAGTAATGAACCATTTCATATAAAAACAGAAAGACAAACAGAAACAAGAGTAAAAGAGATGAAATAGGGTTGGAGAATAAGGCAAGCAATTTATGGTGAAGTGGCAACAGTGCCGGAATCTGGTGACACCCTCACTCTTCTCTCACCCCCACCTGAAATGGCCGATTCAAACCACACCATAATAACAATCAGTTGCCAATCAGACTAACAGAAACTATGGCCATATTCCTTTTTTGGGAGGAATGGGGAGTGAGGAAACACCAGGAGTTGTGCACAACAAAGACAGTAAATTTTGCCATGGAAACAACATACTCAAATAAGGGAACAAACTGCCATGCAAGCTCCTCATGTTGAGCATCACCAATGACGGAGACCCTTTCCATTACCCAACCATGTGGGCTCCCTCCGCCATTAAGGGGGTCATCTTGTATACCGGTAATTGCTCAAAACCAAAATTTTTCCCTCAAAAATTGAAGGTGGTATTATACTCCGGCATATACAGCACACTGCAACCAAATGCAATAAAATGGTAGTATATAATATGAAATATCTATGAGGCATCTGAAATATAAATGTCAATAGATGAGATGGTGACATCACAGAAGGAAGCAAGAGATGTGAAGGGAAAAAGATGAGGGATTTGGTGCCTGTGATATTAGAGGGAGATGCATGCACTGTGAGAAAAACGTGCATGTGCGTGTGTGTGTGTGTGTGTGTATTCAAATAGGAATGTACACAATTTTTTGGCTCTTTGACAGGGTGAGCTCTTTCCTCAACAGATGTTGAATAATTAATGACTAACATGGCAAGGCTGTGGTGGAGTTGGCATTACGTTTACAACCACAAACCATAGTAAACGTGAAACTGATACTATCGCTGCCTCACCATGTAACTCATTAGACATTTAACATCTGTGGAAAGAGGAGCTCACCCTGTTAAAGAGCCCCCCCCAGAGTTGTGTACATTCCAATTTGAATACATACATCTCTCGATTTATATGAGTGTTGCATTCTTGAAGAGGTCATGTAAAGCAAAAAACACGTAAATCAAATATATATATATATATATATATATATATATATATATATATATATATATATATATATATATATATAGAGTCAGCCCTCGTTTCTTCGGACTTCAATTCATGGGACTTTCAATTCTTCGGTCAATGTCTGGCTGTATTTGTCCAGAGAGTGACAACTTTCATCAGTGTGTCACAAATATTTCAATTCACAATTATGTAACTCAAATTGTACTATAGCTACTATATTTCTAAGCATTTTTCACCACAAAAATGGATTTCTGGCAGTATCTGGAGCCATTGTGGAGAGTGGGGTGTGGGGAGGGAGGTGGCAGGGGGGATACACACAGACAACTCTTTGCCATGGCGACGACCATGTGGCAGTGTTGTCAATGTCACATGTGAATACACACAACCATGTTCAGCCTGTGCATGTTTCTGTGTGTGTGTGTGTGTGTGTGTGTGTGTGTGTGTGTGTGTGTGTGTGTGTGTGTGTGTGAATCTAAAACTCTCTCTCTCTCTCTCTCTCTCTCTCCCTCTTGCTTCAAAAGAAATAAATGATAAAACAGAAATATTTTCTTTCTATAATGGCAATCTCCGTATAAGTAATATTCTTTCCATTACTCAGACACTAATATTTTAAATCCTAAATAAAGTAAATAGCATCAAAGTACATGGAGTAAACTACATACATATGGAAACACAAATTTAGGTATATGTATATATATATATAGATATATATATATATATATATATATATATATATATATATATATATATATATATATATATATATACCACCAAGTACCAAATGATCAAACAAGGGATAATGGGCCAAATAAAAATAGATATATGCTGGTAATGGTAATTTGAAATATTTTTCTAGATAAGACATAGTAAACATAGCCTCCACATTTTTTAGCTTTCTCTCTCTCTCTCTCTCTCTCTGTGTGTTCTTCATAAATAAGTGAAATGAAAATACTCTCTTCTGCTTGGTTCACAATAAATAAAGTACTGAAATATTAGTTCCATTTAAGCCACAATAATATACACACCATACTATACAGCTGTGTATTTACTTAGTTGTATTTACCTAGTTGTATTATACAGGGCTCGAGCAGTGCTCATATTGTCCTGTCTCGATATCTATATTTATCCAACATTTCCTAAAATTTCTACACATTTGCTGTTGTAACAATCTCTTTACTTAATCCATTTGAAACATCCATAGTTCTATGTGGAGAGCTGTACTTTTTAATTTCTCTCAAACATTGTCTTTTTCTGATCCTCTTTGAATGCCCTCTCATCCTTCCACCATCATCTTCCTTTTGAACTACCAAATCCTGTTTGTCAATCTTGTCAATGCAGTTCACTATTTTATACATTGTTATTAGATCTCCTCTTTCTCGCTTGTCTTGTAAGGTAGGCAGTTCCATTTCCTTACACCTCTCCTTATATGTTAAATCTTTCAGCTCCGGTACCATCTTTGTGGCTGCCCTCTGAATCCTTTCCAGCTTCCTTTTACATCTTTCTTTTTATGTGGAGACCAAAAATAAGGCTTTGCAAAGGATTTTAGGAGTTAAGTGGTGGGATAGGGTTTCAAATGATAGAGTGAGAGAAATTACGGGTGTGCAACCGGTAGATGAATACGTTAGATTGTCTCGATGGAAATGGCTAGGACACGTCTTCAGAAGGGAGGGAGTGATTGTACGGGGAACACCCGGTTGGCAAGTGCAGGGTAGAAGAGGGAGAGGAAGGCCGAAGGAGACGTGGATGTGCACAATGAGGCGAGAAGCTGGTGAAGAGTGTTGGGAAGATTTGGAGGAGTTGGCACAGGATAGATAGTGGTGGCGTGAATTCATTGAGGCCCTATGTATCCCTCAGGGTGCCACAGGAGTTGATTGATTGACACTACTGCTGCATACTCCAACCTGGGACGTATCATAGTGGCTATTATTTTTTTCATCATATCTTTATCCATATAATGGAATGCCACCTTAATATTCGTTAACATTCTCTGTCAAGCCACATATCCCACTTATATGCAGTTCTGGGGTCAGGGAATCCTGTACATTCACTCCCAAGTCCTTCTCTTCCCTGCTCTTCATTATTACTTCCTCTCCCACTTTATACTCCCATGTTGGTCTATTCTTATTCTTTCCCATTTCCATCACATGACACTTTGCATTGAATTCCAGTTTCCATCTCTTGATCCACTCATGTATCTTGTCAATATCTCTCTGCAGCTCCGTACAGTCTGTATGGCTCTTTATTACTCTTAACAATTCAGCATCACCAGTGATCAGATTTATATAACTGTTTAAGCCTTCTTGCATGTCATCTATGTATATCTGGAACATAATGGGTGCTAACACTGACCCTTGTGGTACTCCACTTGTGACACTGATCCAGCTTGAATAGTTGTCTCTGATTACTATCCTCATTTCTCTATCCTTTAGATAGTCTCCCATCCATTTTAGTAGTTTTCCTCTCAGTCCTCCTAGGACCCAGATGTTCCAATTTCCACAGTAGCCTCTTGTGCAGAACCCTATCAAATGCCTCTTTGATATCCAAGTACACAGCATCCACCCACCCATCTCTATTATCAACTACATCTATTACTCTTGTGTAAAAACTGAGTAAATTTGTAACACATGACCTTCCTTTCCTGAACCCATAGTGACTGTTTGTTACACTTTTATTTTCTTCCAGATATTTCACCTACTGTTCCTTTATTATCATTTCACATATCTTGCTCACAACATTAGTTAGAGATACTGGTCTATAGTTAAGTGGCTGAGTCTTCTTTCCTCCCTTGTATATTGGTACTATGTTAGCTCTTTTCCACTCTCTTGGTACTTTTCCTTCTTTCAGTGAGCTGTTAATCACATCCCAAATTGGTTCCACCAATTGTTCTTTACATTCCTTTAATGTCCAACTTGACACTCCATCAGGTCCCATTGCTTTTCTGGCATCCAGCTTCTCTAACAATTTACCAATTTCTTGCCTTTGCACCAAAACTTCCTGCATCCCTTTCTGCTGTACTTCACTGTATGGCTTTGTAAAGTCCATTTCTACACTGAACACAAACCTGAAACTCACATTCATGAGTTCGCTCATCTCTTCCACTGTTTGATATACCCTTCCTTCCTTTGTTAACTTGTCAATGGTCTCCTTGCTTGTCATTTTGCCATTGATATATCTATAAAATAGCTTGGGTTTCTTTTTCACATTTCTCCACTACATCCTTTTCAAACATCCCTTCCTCTTCTCTTCTTATTCTGATGTATTCATTTCTTGCTTCCTTATACTGCTCTCTGTGATTTTCATTTCTTTGTTTCTTTAGTTTCTTCCAAGCCTCATCCCATTATCTCTTTAGCCTCTGCACATCTGGCATTATACCAAACTTGTTTGCTCTTCCTTACTTTATATAATGGTACATACTTCTGTATACCTTTGTTGTATTTTATCAAGAATGCTTCATATTTTTACCTTCCATGAGTGCCTTCCAATTTATGCTCCCCCAAAATTTCCTTACTTCTGTAAAATTTGCCTTTGCATAATTAAACCTTCCATTTTTATGATCTTCCTCGTATTTTGAAATCTCCCAATCTTTCAAACTGATTTCTAGCACCACATGGTCACTCTTACCCATTGGGCTCAAGTACTTTATGTTCGGACGGGGCTCTGGCTTTTTTGAGAGCACCAGGTCTAGTAAAGATGGTTTCTCCGGTATCTTGTAGATTCCTCCACCCTTTGTTCCAATGTATTAACCATTGCTAATTGCAGCATTTCTTCACTCCATGGCTCTGCATTTCCATATATTTCCATCTCCTCTCATCTAACATTCTTGCAATTGAAATCTCCCATTGGTAGTATTTTATTGTCCTTTCTTATCATACTGTCCCGGCACTCCAACACCTCTTTTTGCATTTCTTTGTGTTCCTCTAGTTTCCACGCGTTAGTCTTTGGTGGGACAAATGTTAATATGATGCTCCGCTTCTTCTCCCAGTTCCTGATTATTATACTTATGGTCGCCATACCATCTCCATATTGCACTTCTTCCGCATATATATCTTCTCTAACCATAATCATTATTCCCCCTCCTCCTTTTCCTTTTCTATCTCTTCTCCAATTGTTATAACCCTCTTCCTTAAAGCTCAGATGAATTTCCTCTTTCAATTTTGTCTCAGTCAAACACAAAACATCTGGTTTACTTTCCTTTAGATAATCTCTCACATCTAGCACACTTGATAGTATTCCATCAATGTTTGCATACATAACTCTCAAAGCAGAGACTCTCCCTCCTCCTGTGCTTCCACTGTCCGCTGTTGTGTTTCCATCGTCTCCCGAATATACCATTTTCTCAGCTTCATGTCTAATACCCTCCAATAAAATTTCTTCTTCTCGGTCTGTCCTCCTCTCGTTTTTTTCTTTAGCCTCATCTCTCAGATCCCTTTCTTCCATATTCATGTCTCTCTTTACCCAAATATTCCTGTATTTTGTATTTTCAGCCAGCTTCCTCCTTTACCATTGTTTGAGATCTCAGTTTCACTTTCAGTGGTCTTTTTCCTCCTTCATTATATCTTCCAATCCTGTGTACTTCTTCCACCTCTTTTTCCAGTCCCTGCTCCCTATCTTGGACTATCTCAATAATTTTCTTTGCCAATTCCTTCTCTTCCCTCTCTCTTACAAATTTTACAGGGTTCTTTTCTTGCAGCCCCAAAATAGCCATGCATCTTTTTTTATCCACTGTGTTCCTTACCAACTAATCCTTTTCCTTAATCACTTGAATCACTGTTGACTTTGTGTTTTCTTGAACTTGCCTCCTTATCACCTCTGCAAAGTTAACCTTTTCCTTCTCATGCTGCTTTTTCCAGGCATCTTTTATTTCCTCTAGCTTAGTTTCAGAAACAGATGCTCCTTCCCTTTCTACATTACTTTGAAATTTTTCTTCTAATCCTTGCAGTGCTTGTTCATAACTACCACATTTTGTCTTAAGTGTGTGTGTGTGTGTGTGTGTGTGATGCACAGTGCGGGCCAGCCACCCTTGGCTCTTTACGTCTGACAGTGTTACCAACATCTTGTGAAGGAACACTTGTTCCTATTATCTTGTTCTCTTCATTCTTTTTGTACAAAAATAACTTCTATACTACTAAATTATTCCTTCCTCTTACCATATATGAGACTCAAACTCTAATATATATGATAGGAGCGCAATGTCAACTATATAAAATAAAAATATAGTAGTTCCATTGTTTCCCTTTTTAAGTATTATATGAATAACCAAAGTCATATTAGGAGGATAAAAATAAGTAAAAGAAAGGTTATTAAAATACAAAAAAATAATAATCATTTCAAAGAAATACGAATCAAAGAAACTTTATGGTACCTGTTTAAAAAGTGCGCTTCCAGAAGGCGTACAGCAGTTTACCGCTAAGCTACCCAGAAGGTGTACAGCAGTTTTCGGGTTAATATTATACTGTATCCTATTGCGGGTAAAACCATATTTTTCTCTCTCATGTACAGTACTAGTCAAAAATATGCGACCACCCACCTACGACCACAACCTCAAACAATGTCACAATAGAAATAAAAAAAAAAAAAACAATGTTTACTTGTAGTATTAGTACTTTGTTGGTCCACTCTTCCTCTTAATGACACTTTTCAGTCGATTTGGAAGAGATAGAGCCAAGTTCTTGAGGGTATCTGCCTGTATGTTCTCCCAACACTCACGTATTTCAACCTCTAGCCGTGGAACCGAACTCACGTCTTTTCCTTGTAAATCCTTCTTTATGATGGCCCAAAGATTTTCTATTGGGTTTATATCAGGGCTGTTACCTGGCCAGTCATCAATAAAGGGTACCTCACAGTCTCTGAGCCACTGTGTCAC
Source organism: Callinectes sapidus (assembly GCA_020233015.1). Lineage (NCBI taxonomy): Eukaryota > Metazoa > Arthropoda > Malacostraca > Decapoda > Portunidae > Callinectes > Callinectes sapidus. The sequence goes on along the minus strand of CM035202.1, from coordinate 1,761,537 downwards.
AGATTTGGCAGTGTGGGCTGGTGCACCATCCTGCTGGAATACTTTGGCACTGCACATGTCAAAACACTCTGGCAAATGGTCAGCCAAGAGCTCTAAATACACATTTGCATTTACTTTGAGGTTCTTAGGAAGTACCACTAACTTGCCAAGTCCAAGGCCAGAAAAGCAGCCCCAAACCATAAGTGAATCTGGGTGTTTCACTGTGGTAGGTTTCACAAGGTAGCGGGGGTCGAGAGGATCACGGCCACGTCGGCGTTACACTCTGGCATTCCTGTTACATGTCACATTAAAAATGGCCTCATCTGACCATAACACTGACAGCCAATCATCATCATCCCACTGTCCGTATTTACAAGCAAATTTAATTCGCTTACCCTTCTGCAACTTGCTAAGGAGAGGCTTCTTAGTAGGTTTGTGACTCTTGTAGCCTAACTCATACAAGCGACGTGACACTGTTCGTACAGACACCTCTTGGAGGGCCCCAGCATTTTCTTCTTTCAACTTCCTTGCTGTGGTCGAAGCTGTGGCCTCTACTGTTCGTTTTAAAATGTTTGTAGCACGTTAGGAGATCTTTCGTGGACGGCCAGAGCGAGGTTTCTTCTTTGGGAGTTTGTCACTGCCACCCTCATGAAACAGACGTGAGTACTTCTTAACACTAGTACGCCCCACACCAGTAAGCCGGCAGATTTCAGTTATTGAATGGCCTGCCACCTTCAGACCAACAATCTGAGCAACTGTCTCACTAGTCAAATCCTTAGAATTCGACATAGTATGGTGATACTGCACTCAAAACCACAAAAAACTTACGTGAAGCAGGGTCGATTATGGGAGCAACACACAACAGACAATCTCTCCATGTGACAGCCAGAGGCACACTGACGACTTCCTGCTAGCTCAAGCTTGTAGTGATGGGATGGTCTGACATCATAGGGTGGTTGTGTACTTTTGTCTAATATCACTTCACCCTCATAAACACCATCCTATTTTTCGCCATAAATACACGACCACGTAGGAAGGTGGTCGCATATTTTTGACGAGTACTGTATACTGTATGTGGATATTGTACCATATTGTAGCCAATGAGTATGTGTGCAAGACATTATAGGCTGTTTACTGTATAGTACAGAACTGTATTGTACTCAATTTCCAATGTCTGGACTTTTTCACTCTCTGGACATGGCCCAGTCTGTATTAGTCCGTAGAAACGTGGGGTGAATGTATATATATACAGTGGAACCTCTTGATTTGAACACCCTATGACTCGAACACTTCCCTATCTGAACACATTTGGCGAACATATTATGACCTATAATCCGAACGCGGGCTCTCAATTTGAACACAAAAACACATGGCGGCCGACGCCACCTTCCCGCCTGTCGGCCGGTCTCACTTGCACTTTTCCGCTGTGAGCACCTCTCTCTATTGTGACGGCTTTCAAGTCACTCCGGCCCATAGTTGCCTTGGTTACTCTGGCCCCCAACCCTGGTCACTTCCTACCTACCACCCCAGTCAATGCAGCCTTCTACTCTGGTCACTGGCAAACTTATTTACTAATGAAGATATATTTACCACTTTAAACAACCAATGAAGAATAAATTGTTAAATATCATTGTCATTTGCACAAACTACGATAATATAATAATTTCCAGTTTTGTACAATAATTTATACTTTTCTTGAAATAATTCCTGTTGGAAATGATGCAGTGAGAATATATTCTAATTCTACTTGATAAGAGAGAGAGAGAGAGAGAGAGAGAGAGAGAGAGAGAGGATAGTGAGTGGCTTGAGGAGGGAGGGAGTTGGGGGGGGTGACCTACTTGGTCTGTTTACGTATTGAATGGGAGAGGATAAGGACGGAGGGAGGGGGAAGGGGGAAATAGTACGTGATCTGCTCCTATATTTTGTGCATGGGAGGGAGGTGGGGACCCGGGGGAGGCTTGTCTAGTCTTCATTGGGACTCGGGAGTTTCACACCGAAGTAAATAAGTCTTTTGTTATGCCTGTTTTCTTTTTATCCATTTCATGTCTGTGTTTCATTTATACTCTCAGAATGTGAAGGATATCTATGAATTATGATGAGATGAGGGGAAAACAGGGTGCCAGTAGGTTAAATCATGTTGCCACTCTGGTGGGTCAGGACCAATTATGTTTTTTTCCATTACTTCTTAACAATGGCTATTGCGTTTTTAGGTATTGCGGCAATGTTAAGGAATTTCTCGCAATAGGTGGGGTTGAGTGCAGTATATTTTTATTTAAAATAAACTGGAACAGATTAAATGTGTTTACATTAATTTCAATGGTAAAAATTGCTTTCTAATTTGAATTTTCGCAATTTGAACAGCCAAAAAGAACGAATTAAGTTTGAATCAAGAGGTACCACTGTATATACAGAAATCTCTCAACTTTCATGAGATGCATTCTTGAAGAGGTCACGGAAAACAAAAACAATGAAAATCAAACAATACACATACATATTCTCTTGTATATATTAAAAAAAGAATGTACACAAGTTTTTGGCTCCTTGACAGAGTGAGCCCTTCTCACCACAGATGACAAATGTTTACTAAGTGACATGGATGGAGATGGCATCAGTATCATGTTTACAACAGTGCGCTGTTGTATATATGATGCCGATGCCAGCTTCAACTCATCACACCATGTCAATTTTACTTCAGCAAATCCCTTCTCTGCTAGAGGGCGCATTCCCATGAGATACACTGTGCTGCCACACACCACTAGTTGCTGAGTTGTTTGCACGCCAACTAGATGTACTGCTCCACTGTCAAGGAATATCATTTGGCAGCCTTCTTCCCATTATAATTTTTTGGAGCAGAAAGGCTTTGCCACAATCTGTTATCCATTTAGGAGCAGGTTGCAACACCATCCATTATCTGTATAAGTGGGTGGACAGGAATTCCATCTGGGAGTCTTCTTCCTGTTATTCTTTTTTTGGAGCAGAAAGACTTTGCCACAATCTGTTATCCGTTTAGGAGCAGGTTGCAGCACCACCAATTATCCGTGTAGGAGTGGGTGTGTGCTTAGTTTACAACTCTTGGCTGAACCAGTACAGTGGTATGGTGACACCTACTTACTGACACCCATTATCTGTGTACGAGTGGGTGAGTGCCTAGTTTGTACAGGTGTTTAAGTACCAAGTTTAGTGCACTTTTACTATAGTTTAGGACTCTTGGCTGGACCAGTACGATGGTATTGTAATGACTCATTACCGCTGCCCTGTCTTACACCTTCGAGCATAGGAAGGGTTCAGAAGCAGTTCCTCCCATAGAGAACATTCTAGAAAGGCACGTAAACATGCCTTGGATTCCGCTGACTCAGACAGTGGTGGCGAATCGGACACTCAACTTACTGTCTCTATGCTTCCACCACACGAGATGAGGTTAATTTTCCACCTTGGAACATGGTAATGCAAGCTTTGAACTAATATTTCAGTACTTTATCTATTGTGAATCAATTTCTATTTTGCGCATTTATCCATTGTTTGATCATTTGGTACTTGGTACAGTGGTACCTCTTGACTCGAACACCCTTTGACATGAACGCTTCCCAATCCCAACACATTTGGCAAACAAATTTTGACCTCCAATCCGAATGCTGTCTCTCAATTCGAACACAAGAACTTGTGGCGGCCAACGCCGCCTTTCCGCCAGTCGGCCGGTCTCACTTGCATTTCTCTGCCATGAACCTCTCTTTATTGCGACTCGGGAACAGCTTTCAAGTTACTCCGGCCACTAGTTGCCATGGTTACTCCAGCCCAAAACCCTTGTCACTTCCTACCTACCTCCGCTGTCAATGTGGCCTTCTACTCTGTTCACTGGCAAACTTATTTACTAATGAAGATATACTTAACACTTTAAACAACCAATGAACAATAAATTGTTAAATATCATTGTCATTTGGGCAAACTACAATAATATAATAATTTGCATTTTTATACAATAATTTATACTTTTCTAGAAATAATTCCCATTGGAAATGATGCTGTGAGAATATATTCTACTTTATGAGAGAGAGAAAGAGAGAGAGAGAGAGAGAGAGAGAGAGAGAGAGAGAGAGAGAGAGAGAGAGAGAGAGAGAGAGAGAGAGAGAGAGAGAGGGAGGAGGGGGGGAGGGAGGGGGGGGGGGAGAGAGAGAGAGAGAGAGAGAGAGAGAGAGAGAGAGAGAGAGAGAGAGAGAGAGAGAGAGAGAGAGAGAGAGAGAGAGAGAAAGAAGGAGG
>CM035202.1:1733081-1751502 GCA_020233015.1 Callinectes sapidus | reverse complement strand
GTTCACAGATGAATATTTCAGATCTCTTCACAATTGGAGACATTCAAATTCTTTCAGTCATGGAAATCAGTCATTCCTTGCACTCAAAAATCAATTAGAAGAAAAGAAAATCTGCAAAAGCAAACTAAAACTGAAATTGTGGATCATTTCTACTGTGGCAGATCTTTCAGATCATACTGAACTCCATGAAACTCGAGAAAGCATCTCTTCTCACTGGTGCTGCAAAGGTATACCTGGCACTTTAGGCACCATGTTACAGGTGATGATTTGTAGGATGGGTTCTTGCATCTTCCTCTTTTAGGAAGATTGATTGGGAAATGTCCAATCTGGTCATCTCTTACTGGCTTTGGTGGAATTGGTTTTGTGTTGTGGCTCTTTTGCTTCTTTTCTACCAGCCTTTCATCGACTGATGCACTTGATGGCCGACCTTTTCGCTTTCCTGATAAAGGTTTGTCTTGCATCCTCAGACATGAAGACAATACCAATTTGAAATCAAGGAGGTTCAAATATTTTGCATGTGGATTTAAAACCTGGATGTCCCTTCTATATAGCAGCCAGGCATTACAAATGCTAAGATCTACAAAGTGAAAGAATATTCTGTGGTACCACTTTTTAGATCTAAAAAACATTCTGTAGAAGGCAATGAGTGCATCCATTTTATCTACTCCCCCCATGTTTGCATTGTAGTGCTTGATGAGAGCAGGACAGTTTACCTGAGTTTTTTCTTTTGTGGAAACAGACTTATCCCAACGAGGTATGTTTGTGACTGGTTGAGCAGATCCCATGGTAGACATGATGGTACAGAAGTTGCTGTCATTCCAGCGAACAACCCTTACACTCTCTGGACAAGTTTCTACTTTTCCATCATATTCTACAAAAGCAGACTTTCCTTTTGCTTTCAAATCTTTATCAGGTATCATTTTCAATCCAGAAAGCCTATTGGTGTGAACAGTTCCCAAGCATAGTATTCCTCTTTTGTACATCTCAAAAAACAAAGGAATTGTTGAGAACAGGTTATCCATGTATAGTCTATGGTTCTTGTTGTTAGGAATAATTGATGCTAATTTGCACACAGTATTAGCACTGGATTTCAAGTCAGGGAATCCATCGACTTTAGGAGTTGATCCAACACATATTTCAAAATTGTGTACAATGCCATGGCTATCAGCAAGAGTCCATACTTTGAAACCCCAAGGGTTGGGCTTTCCTTTGATGTAATATCTTGGACCTCTTGTTCCTTTATATGGTATCATTTGTTCATCCACACAGACATTCTTATCCATAGGGATCATATTGTACTTGGACTTTAGATGATTCAAAAGTGGCTTAACTTTGTACAGTTTGTCATATTCTGGCATTCCTTTGGCTGGACACTGTGAATTATCTGCAAAGTGAATACATGACTTGATTCTTTCCCACCTGGCACAGGACATGTAGTCTATTACAGCCCTAAGGTTTGCATCAGAAGTCCAGTATCTACGACGACTGGATATTTTAACAACACTCATATAGATACAAATGCCTAGAAATACCTCTAGCTCTTCTACCGTTAGAGAAAGTGGTTTGCTTGGGTCACCTTGCAAGGCATATCGATTACTCTCATTACATATTAGTGTCAGTAATTCTCTGTCAAAGAATTGCCTGAAATATTGTACTCTTCTTCCAATACATTCTCTCTGCCTGATATCAAACCCATAAATTCAGGAATAACTCTCTCATTATTCTCATTAGGATCACACTGTTTCCAATTAATTTTGTGTTTCAGGTTACTATAATCTTCTACCTCCTCCTCTACCTCTTCATCCCTTTCCATCTCAGAAACATGAACTACTGAAGGTGTGGTGACTGCTACATCTGAAGAATTACCATGTCTATAAACACTAATATTATTTGGAGCAGTATCACAGTCAATACCATTAGTGTCATCATTTTGTTTAGCAGAGTTAACAAGAGCAAGTCCTTCTTGAGTAGTCTCATTAGCTGCAGGTGCACCTGAAGGTAGTACAGCGGGGTCCAAAGGAAGCAGCGTTCTTCTTCTTGATCGCCCAATGACAACCTTCTCTTCATCTACAACATAAAAAACATTTACATGTTAGACATCAACATATTACACACTGATAAAAAAAATACATATATACATTTAGGATATGGACTCAGAGAGAGAGAGAGAAAGAAAGAGAGAGAGATTTTTACCTTGAAAGTCCAGCATCAAATCGTGCCTGAATTGCGCTTCATTTTCTTGGGTGACGAGGTATTCATGAGCACTGTCTTCCACATCCTCAATATCTGAATATTCTGAGTCAGACGGGGGCTCCTCTCTAAAGGAATAATCTATGCACCTACGGCGCACTGGAAGACTGTCCCCGTAAAAATTTCTAGGTTTCATGCCATCTGGAGGAAATAGACACGTAATTAAAACAACAGTATAATATTTCACTGTAATTATCGTAGTTATGAACAAGAGTAGTCTGGAATCTTATTGCAACATATTGCACTCCTCGTCAATATTGGCACGCATCAGATAGTAATAATGTGTCTTATACACAAGTCACCAATATCGTAACGTTTCAAAGTCGTTACTATTGGATATGCTTTTGGTGAGTACACCACTTTGCTACACTTTACTCGAAACAACATCGACATCGGAACATTTGAAAATAACATAAACATGGGTTGTGTACACAAGTCACCGATATCGTAACGTTTAATACTTGATACGTCATTCCCTGAATATCATCACTAAAATGCCTGTACATCAACTGAATAACTCATTATACACTAGCAAATAACATGTAATTTTTGGGGAACAAGTAAACTTACCTGAGGGTGAAGGTTGAGCCATATTGTGGAAGGATGTGCAGCGTGTCCATCCCCTGTGGCATGACACCATGTGCTGATGTTTAAAATCCGTAGAGTTGAAGTGAACGCCATCTCTTGAGAAATTACTTAAATTTTTCAATTACCAGAACATAAACAAAGAAAATGACATACTCACCTCGTGAGAGAAAACGTTTTTTTTTATGACAAACACTTGAAAGCGTGAAACGTACCGATATCGATGAAAAACACGAAATAGGGTTAATGTAAAAACATTTAATCCATTCCAGTTGATTTTAAGTGAAAAAAATAAAATAAAATAAAAAATAAGAAAATACTACACTCAACCCCAGCTATTGCAAGAAATTGGTCCCTTAACATCGCCGCAATGCCTAAGAACGCAATAACCATTGTTAACAAATAATGGGAAAAACAAAATTGGTCCTGACCCACCAGAGTGGCAACATGATTTAACATATTGGAACCTTGTTTTCCCCTCATCTCATCATAATTCATAGATATCCTTCGCATTTTGAGAGTACAAAGTAAACACAGACATGAAATGCATAAAAAAAATAAATAAATACAATAAATAAAATAAAGGCATAACAAAAAACTTATATACTTTGGTGTGAAACTCCCGAGTCCTGATGAAGACTAGACAAGCCTCCCCCTGGGTCCCCGCCTCCCTCCCATCCACTGAATACAGGAAAAGATCCCGTAGTATTCCTCCCTTCCCCCTCCTTCCGTCCTTATCCTCTCCCATTCGATACGCAAACAGACCGAGTAGGCCGCCTCCCCTCCCCCCACTCTCTCCCTCCTCCAGCCACTCACCATCCTCTCTCCCTCCTCCCCCCCTCTCTCTCTTTCTTATCAAGTAGAATATATTCTCACAACATCATTTCCAACAGGAATTATTTCATGAAAAGTATAAATTATTGTACAAAACTGCAAATTATTGTATTATCGTAGTTTGCGCAAATGACAATGATATTTAACAATTCATTCTTCATTGGTTGTTTAAAGTGTTGAATATATCTTCATTAGTAAATAAGTTTGCCAGTGACCAGAGAAGAAGCTGCATTGAATGGGGTGGTAGGTAGGAGGTAATCAGGGTTGGGGGCGGGGGCCAGAGTAACCAAGGTAACTAGGGGCCAGAGTGACTTGAAAGCTATTCATGAGAGTGTTCATGGCGAAGTACAAGCGAGACCAGCTGACTGGCGGGAAGGCGCATCGGCTGCCAGATGTTTTTTTTTTTTTTTTTTTTTTTAATTGAGAAGCTGCGTTCGGATTGCAGGTCAAAATTTGTTCACCAAATGTGTTTGGATTGGGAAGTGTTCGAGTCAAAGGGTGTTTGAATCAAGAGGTACCACTGTACTTGTAAAATATATAAAGATGATAGAATATTTACAGTATTGCTTGCTAATGATATAGGTTTATAACAATAATGTGGAAGATTTGGTTATATTTTTTATGGTGGTGCTCTGAAAACTTTGGACGAACGAACACAGCCTCACAGCCAGGCAAGCTGCCACTGGCCGCCAGTTGTCTACTGACTCTCTCCCGCTCCACTTCTCCCAGTTCAAAGGACAACATGGCAGAAATGTCTCAATAAACGTAAGTACTGAATAACAAGCAATCACTAGTGATATAATGCCTTCTTTGGCATGTTGTGCATTACTAGTTAATGGGTATATTGCCTGTATTACTTAAATTGTAGGAAAATGTGATAGGACAAGCACAATAATTGTTTTTCTTACCCCTAGTATTTGATCCCAAATACCGCTACAGGCACTCCCCTATTACTAAACTCCTTCTTATACTTTATAGATTCATGTATGACATCTGGAGGGCACAGCTGATAGCCAGGAGCCATTGCCAGCTGTTGAGCAGGACCCTGGTGGCCCTCCATCACCTAACCTCTCAATTACACACACTGTTGTTGCTCCTGTCGCACCTCCAAGAGGGACCACCACCATCCACTGTTATGACACAAGCCCTCAGAGCATGAACAAGAAGAATTAGACCAGAGAGTGAGAAGAGAAATTTAGGCACTAAAAAGTATGAATAAATCAATGCAAAGAATAAAATATAATATGATAAAATGAAGTGTTTTTTATTTGGGGGGTGGGGCTTGAATGTAAATCGATATCATAATTAGTTTACCACATATTACCATCGAAAGCTCCAAGTATTAAACAAAACAAAGTCCCTATCATAGGCTCAGTCTTTCCAAGTCCTTAGTGAGAAAATCAGCAATTAGGCCACATTGAGAAACAAAAAGTCAGGAAATCAAAGAAAAGTAGTTTGAAATCATCTATGATGCGGCCTTCTACTCTGGTCACTGGCAAACTTATTTACTAATGAAGATACAGACAGCCCTCATTTCTTTGGACTAATACAGAGTGGATTAATACACACTGGGCCATGTCCGGAGAGTGAAAAAGTCCGGACATTGAAAATAATGCTAATAATGCAAAATTATGGCACAAATTATTCCAGAATCACTTGTTGCACTTGTAGGCACTGGAGAGGCGGGTGGAAAACTGGCAGGAAACTCACACGTCTCCCGTGTTGTCTGCCACGAGAGCCACCTATTGGTCAAAGTTGTCATTCTTTGGACAAACACAGCCGCATTGGACATTTGTCCGAATCCCAGACATTGATCGAAGAATTGAAAGTCCGATGGATTGAAGTCCAAAGAAACGGGGGTCCTCTGTATATTTAATACTTTAAACAACCAATGAAGAATGAATTGTTAAATATCATAGTCATTTGCCCAAACTACGATAATTTGCAGTTTTGTACAATAATTTATACAGTGGTACCTTTTGATTCGAACTTAATTAGTTCTTTTTGGCTGTTCGAATTACAAAAATTTGAATTAGGAAGCAATTTTTATCATTGAAATTAATGTAAAAACATTTAATCCTGTCCAGTTTATCTTAACCCCTTGCTTCCGGGTGAGTCGGTGAAAAACAATCTCTCACTCCAGGCAGTTTTCTGGCCTCTCCCGCGATTTCGCTCTATTTCGCTCTATCCCTGTACCTGAACTACCTAAGTTATGAATTTTTATTTTGTTCAGTACTCACCACAATTCCTTCTTCTTTAAGTGGATACCTCGTAGAGCTCTGTAGGTGGTCTGGTTGTGGAGTGAGGACTTGATGAGTAGAGTGATCTCCCGGGCGGAGAGTGATGATGTGTTCGTGTGTGTGCGCCAGTCTTGACTTCCACTGGCCTAGTCACCACCACACACTCACTCACTGTACGCTTGTAGGCATCACCACTCGAGATGAAGTCCTAGGAGTGGAGGTAGATGGTACAGGGTGGATGGGTGTGGTGGGCGGTAATGGAGTGGAGGTAGATGGTACAGGGTGGTGGGCGGCGAGCGAGAGGAACGCACCGATCCGAACGCAGGAGAACTTTCAGAGGCATGTCTTTCCATGTCGAGAGCACAGAGGTAACTGAGATGCAGTGTGTCATCCCTCTGGGCGTGTATTTACCGCAGGGTAGCAAATGTTTGGCGCTAAACGCCAAATTACTGCAGATAATAGCGAGAGCGGGAATCCCCGCTACCCGGAAGCGTTGGCCCGAGCGGGAATCCCCGCCACCCGGAAGCAAGGGGTTAAATGAAAAAATACTACACTCAACCCCAGCTGTTACAAGAAATTGGTGCCTTAACATTACCACAATACCTAAAAATGCAATAGCCATTGTTGAGGAATAATAATGGGGAAAAAAAAAAATTGGTCGTGACCCACCAGAGTGGCAACATGAATTAACATATTGGCACCTTGTTTTCCCCTCATCTCATCATAATTCGTAGATATTCTTCACATTTTGAGAGTATAAAGTAAACACAGACATGAAATGCATAAAAAAACAATAAAAAAACAGGCATAACAAAAGACTCATTTACTGTGGTATGAAACTCCGGAGTCCCGATGAAGACTAGACAAGCCTCCCCCTGGGTCCCCGCCTCCCTCTCATGCACTAAATACAGGAACACATAGCGTAGTATTCCCCCTTCCCCCTCCCTCCGTCCTTATCCTCTCCCATTCAATATGCAAGCAGACCCACTAGGCCGCCCATCCCACTCCCTCCCTCCTGCCGCCACTCTCCATCACCCACCCCACTCTCTCTCTCTCTCTCTCTCTCTCTCTCTCTCTCTCTCTTATCAAATAGAATATATTCTCATAGCATCATTTCCAACAGGAATTACACATTTCAATAAAAGTATAAAATTATTGTATAAAAATGTAAATTATTATATTATCTTAGTTAACGCAAATGACAATTATATCTAACAGTTTTATCTTCATTGGTTGTTTAAAGTGTTAAATATATCTTCATTAGTAAATAAGTTTGCCAGTGACCAGAGTACAAGGCTGCATTGACTGTGGTGGCAGGTAGGAAGTGATCAGGGATGGGGGCTGGTGTAACCAAGGCAACTAGGGGCCGGAGTGACTTGAAGGCCGTTCCTGAGTCGCAATAGAGAGTGGTGTTCACAGCGGAGAAGTGCCAACTGACGGGAAGGCGGCGTCGGCCACCACATGTTTTTGTGTTCGAATTGAGAGGCTATGTTCGGATTAGAGGTCAAAATTTGTTCGCCAAATGTGTTCGGATTGAGAAGTGTTCGAGTCAAAGGGTGTTCAAATCAAGAGATACCATTGTACTTTAAACTTTAATTGAAAAAATTCCTGTTGGAAATGATGCTGCGAGAATATATTCTACTTGATGAGAGAGAGAGAGAGAGAGAGGAGGGGAGGGGAGAGGATGGTGAGTTGCTGGAGGAGGTAGGGAGTGGGAGGGGGCGGCCTACTCTGTCTGTTTGTGTATTGAATGGGAGTGGATAGAGACGGAGTAAGGGGGAGGGGGGAATACTACACGATCTGTTCCTGTATTTAGTGCATGAGAGGGATGCAGGGACCCGGAGAAGGCCTGTTTAGTCTTTGTCAGGACTCAGGAGTTTCACACCGAAGTAAATAAGTCTCTTGTTATGACTGTTTTTTTATGCATTTCATGTCTGTGTTTACTTCATACAATCAAAATGTGAACGATAGCTATGAATTATGATGAGATGAGGGGAAAACAAGGTGCCAATATGTTAAATCATGTTGTCACTCTGGTGGGCCAGGACCAATTTTATTTTTTCCCATTACTTCTTAACAATGGGTATTGCATTTTTAACTATTGTGGCAATGTTAGGACACCAATTTTTCGCAATAGCTGGAGATTGAGTGTAGTATTTTATATTTAAAATAAACGGGAACAGATTAAATGTGTTTACATTAATTTCTATGGTAGATATTGCTTTTTTATTCAAATTTTCGCAATTGGAATAGCCAAAAAGAACGAATTAAGTTCGAATCAAAAGGTACCCCTGCATATATATATATATATATATATATATATATATATATATATATATATATATATATATATATATATATATATACATATATATACACACACACACACACACACACACACACACAGTAAGCTCACACCAATAACGATTAATTGGTACCTGAAAAACACCGTTATTTGTGAAAACGTTATTTGCATGACATTGAAGTACATGTATTTAGGGTTAATTGGTGCTGCCACCCCAGGAGTTTCACCCACCTTTCCCATTTGAAGCTCTCCTATCACCATTGATAATTATCAGATGGCCAAACGTAATATAAATATTCACATAAGTTAATAAAGGTGTTTGGTGTGATGAATGTTCCGAGGCTATGGAGGCTATGCTGCTGAGGCATATGTACACTAGCCCCTTCCTCACTCGGGCCGCAGTCCAGGCCTGGCTCACGCACGTCCGTCAACACGTCCTCGAACCCGGTGAAGTCAAAATCAGCAGGCAATTCACCAATGTCATCAATTTCTTCATCCTCTTCAGTCTCTCTCTCTTTTTCTTCGGCTGGTCGGCATCGTGAAAGAAAACGAGTAATGAGTGACTGCTGGCGGTCATTCATTCGGTCATTGTATTGTTTCTGGTTGTGACTGGAAATCTGATTTACATATCCAATAATTTTTTCCCTCTCGCCTGGTTCATTCTCTCCAATGTCTTGAATCATGTCATAAAGGCTGGTACAGACACCCAGAATGTGTGATAGCTTCTGTGTTGTCACTTTTCTCTGCTCAGGCTCCTCTGCATCACTCGCTGCATTGCCGTTGTCGTCACCGTTTTCATCCAAGATATCATCAACATTAGTAGCATCACCATCACTCAACATTTCTTCCAGGTCTTCCCTATTTACTTCCTCAAATCCTGGAGCTGGAACACTGCAGACAGCTTTCAATACTTCATTCATCAGGTCCAATACCTGCCTCATCTCTGGCTCAGCTGGCTTGAGCTCGGGTAGAAGTGCTGACCAGCCTTGCTGAACTGTTGCCAGCGTTGTGTTATTCCATGCGTTGGCAAAGAAATTTACTGTCTGCTGAATATTAAATTTCTTCCAGAATGCTGTAATAGTCATTACAGCTAAGGGGTTTGAAACTTTGTCAGGTGAACACATGGAGGCAGGAATTTTGGATGGAGAGATGGAGGTGGAGGGTGTGTGCGGTGCGTGTGGGTTGCTACGGCCAAGAGTGGGGAAGGTTGAGAGGGCAGAAACAGAATGCCTTGTCTCCTCCTCCTCGCTGCTGCTCACATCTTCACAAATTTGCTTTAATTGTCAGTTTCTTTCCTCATCTTGTTGTGAATATATTTGTAATACAATAACTTGACATTTGATATAATTTCTTGGTCTAATGGTTGTATTTTGGAGGTTGTATTCGGTGGGAGAAACACAACCTCAACTGCAGGATGACGTCCTACTAAAAACTTTGTATGACTGGGGGCATTGTCTAGGAAAAGCAGAAACAAATGCTATCCAGAATGCGATATATGTATTCGTTATTTGTGAGAATCCAAACTTTGTTGTAGAAAGTGCGTATCTATTGAAACTTACCGTTATTACCGAAAAAGTTATTTTGGAGATCGTTATTGGTGTGAGCCTACTATATATATATATATATATATATATATATATATATATATATATATATATATATATATATATACACAGTGGTACCTCTTGATTCGAACTTAATTCGTTCTTTTGGCTGTTCGAATTGCGAAAATTCGAGTTAGGAAGCAATTTTTACCATTGAAATTAATGTAAAAACACTTAATCCGTTCCAGTTGATTTCGAATTAGGAAGCAATTTTTACCATTGAAATTAATGTAAAAACACTTAATCCGTTCCAGTTGATTTTAAGTAAAAAAAAAAAAAAAAATACTACACTCAACCCTAGCTATTGCAAGAAATTGGTCCCTTAACATCGCCGCAATACCTAAGAATGCAATAGCCATTGTTAAGAAGTAATGGGAAAAATCAAAATTGGTCCTGACCCACCAGAGTGGCAACATGATTTAACAAATTGGCACCTTGTTTTCCCCTCATTTCATAATTCATAGATATCCTTTGCATTTTGAGAGTACAAAGACATGAAATGTATAAAAGAATAAGTAAAGTAAGTAAAGTGGGGGGCTTACGCTGTATCAGCACGTAGCTGCGGGCGCTCATCTCCCGTCTCCTTGGCCTTTGAGCCTGTGGTGGAATAGTCACTTACTCTGGGACATGGGGCCAGCATGAAATCCGGGTTTCCACCGTTTACCTTCCCTAGGTTGCCCTAGGTACCCATTTATCGACCAGTGAAGGATGAAAACCTGGGTGAGGTCCGCGCCGTCCTCGTCCGGGATCGAACTTGGGCCCACGGATTTGTAGCCAGACGCGCTAGCCACTGCACCGAATAAATAAATACCATAAATTTTAAAAAAGCATAACAAAAAACTTATTTACTTCGGTGTGAAACTCCCGAGTCCCGATGAAGACTAGACAAGCCTCCTCCCGGGACCCCGTCTCCCTCCCATGCGCTGAATACAGGAACAGATTGCGTAGTATTCCTCCCTTTCCCCTCCCTCCGTCCTTATCCTCTCCCATTCGATATTCTCCCCGGGTCCCCGTCTCCCTCCCATGCACTGAATACAGGAACAGATCGCATAGTATTTCTCCCTTTCCCCTCCCTCTGTCCTTATCCTCTCCCATTCGATACGCAAACAGACCGAGTAGGCCACCTCCCCTCCCCCACTCTCTCCCTCCAGCCACTCACCATCCTCTCTCCCTCCTCCCCCCCCACTCTCTCTCTTTCTTATCAAGTAGAATATATTCTCACATCATTTCCAACAGGAATTATTTCAAGAGAAGTATAAATTATTGTACAAAACTGCAAATTATTGTATTATCGTAGTTTGCGCTAATGACAATGATATTTAACAATTCATTCTTCATTGGTTGTTTAAAGTGTTCAATATATCTTCATTAGTAAATAAGTTTGCCAGTGATCAGAGAAAAAGCTGCATTGATTGGGGTGGTAGGAAGGAGGTAGTCAAGGTTGGGGGCCAGAGTAACCAAGGCAACTAGGGGCCAGAGTGACTTGAAAGCCATTCACGAGAGAGAGGTGTTCACGGCGAAGTACAAGGGAGACTGGCCGACTGGCGGGAAGGCGCATCGGCTGCCACGTGTGTGTTTTTTTTTTTTTTTTTTTTTTTTTTTTTTTTTTTTTTTTTTTTTTTCAAATTGGGAAGCTGCGTTCGGATTGGAGATCAAAATTTGTTCGCCAAATATGTTCGGATTGGGAAGTGTTCGAATCAAGAGGTACCACTGTATATATATATATATATATATATATATATATATATATATATATATATATATATATATATATATTGTACGTACGTTTGATTGTGTAACTGTTGTTGTTTGGGTGGCGTAAAGGAACTCATGTTAGATATCAGTTGGCCACTCAATGAAATATAAATGTAAAGAAATGTAAATTATATACTTTTAGGGGGGATTTAGGACCCTTAATAAATTTGAAAACACACAAAAACCAAACAAGTGTAAAGTGAGAAGTACCTGTATTGCAATGTGGCATTAAAACCAATTGTGTTGAAGTGATTGCTTATGTGTATATGCCATGGGTGCAAAATTTACACTTTTTTATTTTATTTTTTATTTTATTGGGGTCTGTGGTCTCTAAGTCCGTAAAAAATTAGGGTCTACTGTTTTAAAATTTCAAAGGCATCTGATATACCGTATGCCTGCTAGATACCCCCTAAAGCCCTGTTTACATGAGGTGACTTCTGTCGCGCGACTGCATTTACTGTACTAATCTATGGAGCTGTTCACATGTAACTTCTGGGACTGCAGTACGGCTGGAAATTCCCTTTTGCCACAACAGGAATCTTCTCGTTTGAACACTATAGCAACTTTGTTGTGACAGGGGTCACCTCATGTGATCAAAGCCTGAATGCTCCCCACTTAAAGGAATTCTTGCTGTTTCAGAAGGATATCAAGATTTTTGATAATTTGAGTTGCATATATTTTTTCTTTGTTATAGTGCTTGTTTTAGATGTGATAATGAGACTGAATTTGCATGCAAAAAGTTATTTATGTTTAAGGGGGATGTCCCAGATGGTGCATTTTGCATGACTGGTATACCCTATGGGTATGAAATTGTAGTACATTACTTGTAATGTTAACTTATCTCTGTATTTGAATATCTTGAAATTTAGCTGACAATTTCATGGTATTTGCTTATTTGAAATTTCAAATATGAATAGATAAAAAAACAATAGGTATCATCCTTATTCTAGATGAAATAATTTTGTGATGATAATAATGTTATTTCAATATTTTACAGAGGCTCTCTTAAAAGTTCCACACGTGCACAGTGCCAGGGAGTTCACACAGGCTTTACACTTCAGCATGCTGGGCAGCATTGTTGGCCAGCTCAAAGAAGAATATCAAGGAAGCACTCTATTCCTCAGGGGATGATAACCTGGGATGCAGCACAGAGGAACAAAGAGAACATCATCAAGGAACAAGCATACTCCACAAGCAAGGCAGGTGGATTAGATCAAGCCTCAGACATGACAGAAAAGGAAAATGTGGATCTTGAAGCCTTGATAGAGCTAGAGCTTGAGCTGTATCGACAGGAAGGCTTTCCAGTGCCCTCTGATATTACTTCACCACAATGGCAAGAGCTGTTGATGAAAGGTACAGTTAGTGCTCGGAAGAAGTATCTCACTTTCCTCTTTAAGAATGAGATGAAGAGAGAAAACAAAAGGAAATTGAAAGAGGGCATCAGGAAACAAAAAGAAGAGGAAAAGAGACTGAAAGAAGAGAACACTGTGGAGGAAGACGGACACATTAAATATGGCCTTTGGAGAAATAGTATTTTTATAAAAATTCTGGAGACATCAATGAATCATTATTATCACACTCGAGTGGTGCAGGCAATGCTTCATGGGCAACCGCTTATTGTGGATCTGGACTTTGAGGATCACATGTCAAGCAAGGAGCGGCAAAACTGTGCATACCAAATACAGGTGAGAGATTGGTGTATCAAAATTAATGCTCATCATACAATGCATGTGAAAAGGATAACTTTTTAAATGTATGTTATTTTTTAGGCACCCTAACATTACCATGAGATACAGATAATAGAAAATCTTCACTATACAACACTTCCTTTTTTATTGATTTACTATTGCAACACAGAAAATTTATCCTTCATCCTTTCCACATTAATGGCCACTCTTTTGATGTGAGATTTTGAATTTTCTTCACTTGGTGAGGGATTTCAGAATGAAGATGGCACACACTGTTAGTCCATGTCACAAACTCAAAAAAGGAGCATTCATCCCAGAATTGATAAATGTATTAAACTAAGGTTATGCCTATTTCATATAACATAGCTGCGGCAGCTCAAATCGTATTGATTCATTTACAAGTGCTACTCACTTAATTCATACAGGTGTGGCTGCACTAAAATCACAAGGATACCAACATGAGCAGCTTCTTATCAAAAGATCTGTTTTTGGTATCAGTTTGTTTTGTGCTGGATTGAAACTTTTTTTTGAGGGTACATTATGATGGTATATGACTGTAAAATTAAATGAATACTTACCAAGTGTGAAGTTTGATCATAATTTCACAAACATTTTAACTAAGTCACTGAGGTAATAAAAGACATACCTGTGCAGCCTGTCCTGCATCAGTCATTCATGAGTAATTTTGAGGGAGCAAGCAAAAAACAAAGAGATGAACCACCTATGAGAGTCCCAAACCAGAGTACAGGAATGTCTTGGGAAGGGAGGGTGGGCATTTATTACCTCATTTTTTCTTCTTATGTAAGAGGTTACTGGCTTTGAGTAACAAAGGAGAAGGAAAAAAGAAAGGGCCCACTAATGGTGCCAATCCCTAATGAGAGAACCAAGTGGATTTATAAAAATTGGAAAAAAAAAGGGTTTTGAAACCTTGGACGAGTTAAGTTATAGGAAGTGGGAATTACAGAAGCATGTAAGGATTTCCAGAATTTATCAATGATTGGAAGGGATGGAGAATATGTTGTTTCCTTATGATATTGTATATAGGTGAGGCTGCCAAGGAATGCATTGGGGAGTGCCCAAGGTCATGGATTGGCTTTGCCTCAGTAGAGATGCTGGACAGTATTGAAGACAGTCATGCTGTCAGACTTGCTGGGAACTGCCACCAGTACAGGGCTCTATGACATAGGACTAGAGCTCTAATGAGAAGAGACCAGGACAGATATATCAGTGGTCTCA
Organism: Callinectes sapidus; assembly: GCA_020233015.1. Lineage (NCBI taxonomy): Eukaryota > Metazoa > Arthropoda > Malacostraca > Decapoda > Portunidae > Callinectes > Callinectes sapidus. The sequence continues at coordinate 1,737,005 of CM035202.1, read as the reverse complement.
CTAAGGATGTTCAGTGTCATTTAATTGTAGATGACCTCTGAACTGCCTATTAAGCCCTAAAGAAACTCTACTCCATGTCTTCATCTCAGGCGAGCACTATCCAAACAGTAAATAGTTACCTCATATTGGATGCAGATGGGCAGATGGCTCGTTAGGCTGAGTACCTTGAACAACTGTTCACGGTGGATCTTCCAAGTGGACAGCACTGAACTGCTGGGTTACAGACGCTGGATGCTGATGCACCCATTGATGAAACTGCACCCTCCTTTGATGATGTCAAAGAGGCTGTGGCAAAGTTGAGGGGCGGAAGGCAGCTGGTCTCTGTAACATCAGTGCTGAGCTGCTCAAAGCTGGGGTGAAGTCATGATCTATGATTTGAATGCTATCTTGACTGCTGTATGGCATTCATGTACCATTCCTCCTGACTGGAGAAAGGAGTTGGTTGTCCCCATCTGGTAGGGGAAAGGGGACTGTCAGGACTGCAACTGGTACACTGTTCAGTGTACCAGGCAAGACACTTGCCCATTTGCTGTTTATGTAGATCTGCAGCCACCTGCTGAAACACCAAAGACCTAAACATTCTGGGTTCATGCTCGGCAAGCCAACAATTGACCAGATTGTAGAGTTTCACATGCTGCTGGAGCACTGACATGAGTATCAATGAGAGATCCTTGCATCTCATATCGATCTCAAGAAAGCATTTGACTCAGTACATCAAGAAACTCTGGGATCTTCTGCATCATCATAGGATTCCTGCAAGGATTATTGGACTATTAACTGGACTGTATTCTGGGGACTGTGTGTGCTGTGAATTGTGAAGGTGATGTGTCCAGCTTCTTTCCTGTGAATACAGGAGTCAGGCAGGGATGCATACTTGCCCCATCGCTTTTTAACACTTGCATGATTTAGGTACTAGGCAGGGTTGTAGACTAAAACCATTGTGGAGCATCTGTCACCAATACTGTCATTACAAATCCTGTTTTTGCTGATGATGCAATAATCTTTGCTGAGTTACTAGTGACTCTAGAGGCATTTTACAAGTAGGTTTTTTGTATCAAAGCCGGATGTTGCGTCTGTGTCCTGAATGACATAACTTGCTTGTTAGGGACATGATAGGTAGAAATTCATTGTATTTATATATGCAAATATAATCTGATGCAACATCTCTATAAGATGGTGCAATACTTCAGAAATGCTGTCACAGCTTAATCCTCTACAAAGAGTTGCATGTGTTTATAACTAGGCATTTCAATTGTTATTGTATCCATAGGATGTTCCATTTATTAAAATATAATAATATGAACTCTAGCTGTATGAGTGGAGCCTCCCCAAACATGTGAAGCATACTCCGTACATGGACATATGAGGCACCTGTACAGAGTCACCAGTTGGGGAGGTAAGTAAAACTGGCGGAGACGGCTCAGAACACATAACTTCACGGAAGCTGTTTTAACTAGAGAGGAGATGTGAAGTTTCCAATTTAGATTACAAGTAAAGGATAGACCAAGAATGTTTAGTGTAGAAGGGGACAGTTGAGTGTCATTGAAGAAGAGGGGATAGTTATTTGGAAGGTTGTGTTGAGTTGATAAGTGGAGGAATTGAGTTTTTGAGGCATTGAACAACACTAAGTTTGCTTTGCCCCAATCAGAAATTTTAGAGAGATCAGAAGTTAGGCGTTCTGAGACTTCCCTGCGTGAGCTGTGTACTTCCTGATGGGTTGGTCGTCTATGGAAAGACGTGGAAAAGTGCAGGGTGGTATCATCAGCATAGGAGTGGATAGGGCAAGAAGTTTGGTTTACAAGATCATTGATGAATCATATTAAGAGAGTGGGTGATAGGACAGACCCTTGAGGCACACCACTGTTGATAGGTTTAGGGGAAGAACAGTGACTGTCTACCTCAGCAGCAATAGAATAATCAGAAAGGAAACTTGAGATGAAGTTGCAAAGAGAAGGATAGAAGCCATAGGAGGGTAGTTTGGAAATTAAAGCTTTGTGCCTGACTCTTTCAAAAGCTTTTCATATGATTAGGGCTACAGCAAAAGTTTCACCAAAATCTCTAAAACAGGATGACCAAGACTCAGTATGGAAAGCCAGAAGATCACCAGTAGAGTGGCCTTGACGGAAGCCATACTGGCGTTCAGATAGATGATTCTGAAGTGATAGATGTTTAAGAATCTTCTTGTTGAGAATAGATTCAAAAACTTTAGATAAGCAGGAAATTAAAGCAATAGGACGGTAGTTTGAAGGATTAGAATAGTCACCCTTTTTAGGAACAGACTGAATGTAGGCAAATTTCCAGCAAAAAGGAAAGGGAGATGTATATAGACAGAGTTGAAAGAGTTTGACTAGGTAAGGTGCAAGCATAGAGGCACAGTTTCGGAGAACAATGGGAGGGACCCCATCAGGTCCATAAGCCTCTTGACGGTTTCTCAAGGTGAGTTATATCTGGAAAGATTTTGAAACTTTCTATGAAGTAAGGAGTTTTTGGCAAGTTGAAGAACAGACTTGGAAGAAATATAAAGCACGTGAGACTCAGATGATGGAAGGCTCAAGTATCTTTTGTGGGCCACCTCTCTATCATGAATAGCACGAGAGCAAGCTGTTAAACAAGGATTTGGAAGGTTTAGGTCGAGAAAAAGAGTGAGGAATGTACGCCTCCATGCCAGACACTATCACCTTCGTTATGCGCTCAGCACACAGAGACGGGTCTCTATCACGGAAGCAGTAATCATTCCAAGGAAAATCAGCATAATACCTCCTCAGGTCTCCTCAACTAGCAGAGACAAAATGCCAAGGGCAGCTCCACTTTGGAGGATCCTGAGGAGGAATTGGAGAGATAGGACAAGATACAGTTATGAGATTGTGATCAGAGGAACCCAATGGAGAGCAAAGGGTGACAACATAAGCAGAAGGATTAGAAGTTAGGAAAAGGTCAAGAATGTTGAGCATACTTCCAAGACGGTCAAGAATACGAGTAGGATGTTGCACCAGTTGCTCTAGGTCATGTAAGATAGCAAAGTTGTAGGCAAGTTCACCAGGATGGTCAGTGAAAGGAGAGGAAAGCCAAAGCTGGTGGTAAACATTGAAGTTTCCAAGAATGGAGATCTCTGCAAAAGGAAAGAGAGTCGGAATGTGCTCCGCTTTAGAAGTTAGGTAGTCAAAGAATTTTCTATTGTCAGAGGAGTTAGATGAGAGATATACAGCACAGAAAAATTTAGTTAAAGATTGACTGTGAAGTCGAAGCCAGATGGTGGAAAACTGAGAAGATTCAAGAACCTGGGCACGAGAGCAAGTTATGTTGTTCTGGACATAGATCCAGCTTTGGAATGAAAGTGAGGATAGAGAACGTAGGAGGGAACAGAAAAGGGGCTACTGTCAGTTGCCTCAGACACCTGTGTTTCAGTGAGGAAAAGATGAGGTTTAGTGGAGGGCAGGTGGTATTCTACAAATTGAAAATTAGATTGAAGACCGCGAATGTTGCAGAAATTGATGGAGAAAAATGTGAGGGGGGTGTCAATACACTTAGGGTCAATACCAGAAGAGCAGTTCGAGCTGGGGACATTTATAGTCCCCTCCCCAGAGGGGGACATTGAGGCTGGGGTAGGAGTCGACATATTTAGTAAAAATTTTGAGTAAAGGATGTGTGTGTAACTAGGTGCATGTACTTTTGTGTGGAGGAAAAGGTTGTCTTTAGAGGGCAGGCTGTGACTACCCCCTTGTGTTTTGAGACACAAAGGGAAATGTTCAGTGAGGTCACAACTGGTTTTGATGATAAGCTCACAGCACTCCCTAATCCAGTGCTTTAGACCTCACTGGGAGTAATTATTGTTTTGGCAAGTGTTTACTGCCTCCTCCTGCAAAAATGGAATGAGGACCATTCTCCTTTTTATTTAAAGCATAACTACGAAAAACAGGCGTGTGA
>CM035202.1:1700946-1732693 GCA_020233015.1 Callinectes sapidus | reverse complement strand
TTTCATCTTGAGAAGCTGAAGGACTTGACATGTGCACATGAGTATGCAGTGACAGTCTCCAATCGGTTTGGAGTGCTCGACACCCCTGAGGACCCTGAGGAGCTATGGGATACCTTCAAACGTGAGACCCTTGAAGCTGCCAAGGAATGCATTGGGGAGCGCCCGAGGTCACGGAGTGGCTTCACCTCGGTAGAGACGCTGGAAGGTATTGAGGAGAGTCGCGCTGCCAGACTTGCTGGGAACCATGACCAGTACAGGGCTCTGTCACGTAGGACTAGAATTCTGCTGAGAAGAGACAAGGAGAGCTATGTCAGGGGTCTCGCTGAGGATGTCGAGTGTCATTTAAATGCGAATGACCTCAAACCTGCCTATCGAGCGCTGAAGAAACTCCGCTCCAAGTCTACTTCTCAGGTGAGTGCTATCCGAACAGCAGATGGTTGCCTCGTATCGGACGCAGATGGGCAGATGGCTCGTTGGGCTGAGTACGTTGAGCAGCTGTTCACGGTGGATCCTCCAAGCGGACAGCTCCGGACTGCAGGGTTGCAGATGCTGGATGCTGATCCACCCATTGACGAAACTGCACCCTCCATTGGCGATGTCAAGGAGGCTGTGGCAAAGTTGAGGGGTGGAAAGGCAGCTGGCATCTGCAACATCAGGGCGGAGCTGCTCAAAGCTGGGGGTGAAGCCATGATCCGTGGGTTGCATGCTGTCTTGACTGCTGTATGGCATTCAGGTACCATGCCCCCTGACTGGAAGAAGGGGTTGGTCGTCCCTATCTGGAAGGGGAAAGGGGACCGTCAAGACTGCAGCAAATACCGTGGAATAACGCTGCTCAGCGTGCCAGGCAAGGTGCTTGCCCATTTGCTGCTGACACGGATCCGCACTCACCTGCTGAAGTATCAGAGACCTGAACAGTCAGGGTTCACGCCCGGTAAGTCAACAACTGACCGTATCCTAGCGCTTCGCGTACTGGTGGATCGCCGACGTGAGTTTCGACAGGGAATGCTTGCAGCCTATGTCGATCTCAAAAGGCGTTTGACTCAGTGCATCGAGAGACACTCTGGGATCTTCTGCGTCTCCGTGGGATTCCTGCAAGGATTATTGGTCTATTAACTGGCCGGTACTCCGGGACTGTAAGTGCTGTGAAGTGTGGAGGAGGCGAGTCCAGCTTCTTCCCTGTGAATACAGGTGTGAGGCAGGGCTGTGTGCTTGCTCCATCACTTTTCAACACATGCATGGATTGGGTACTAGGCAGAGTTGTGGAACAAAGTCATTGTGGAGCATCTGTCGGCAACACCAAGATTACAGATCTTGTTTTTGCTGATGATGCAGCAATCTTCGCTGAGTCACTGGAGGTTCTGGTAATGGCTCTAGAGGCACTGCACGAGGAGGTGAAGCCCTTGGGACTTAAGGTTTCCTGGGCCAAGACCAAGGTCCAGGTGTTTGGAGGCGTGCTGGATGAAACAGTACAGTCTGTCCATGCGTGTGGCGAGGACATTGAGATCTTGAAAAGTTTCACATACCTTGGTAGTGTAGTACATAACGATGGTGGGTCGAGCCAAGAAGTCACACGGCGGATTGGCCTGGCTCACGGCGTTATGGATTCGCTCAACACGAGTATTTGGCGTTGTCGATACCTATGCAGACGGACAAAGATTCGGATCTTCAAGTCGCTGGTGATCCCTGTCTTACTCTATGGATGTGAGACATGGACGCTGAACACCGACCTGAAGAGGCGAATTGATGTCTTTGGTACTAGATGCCTTCGCAGGATCATGGGATACCGCTGGTATGACTTTGTGTCAAATCAGCGATTGTTCCACGAGACCGATTCGAGGCCTATTACTAGCATAGTCCGTCAGCGCCAACTGCGGCTATATGGGCATGTGGCACGATACCCGGAAGCCGACCCTGCTTGTCGGGTTGTTTCCGTAAGGGACAACCCAACCTGGAGGAGGCCTAGGGGACGCCCACAGAACTCTTGGCTGCGGCAAGTCGATGCCTCCTGCTGGGAGTTACTCGGTATAGGAAGGGAGCCTGCATGGAGACTCGCGAGGCGTGGCCGCCAGGAGTGGCGCCGTAGGGTAGGCGAGGCAACGCGCCCCCTGGCGTATGCCCCCCATGATTGATTGATTGTATTTATATCTTTATAATTATTTGTAAGACCTTCAATAAAAGTGTAATCACTGAATATAGCTCCATGTAACTTTGTCAATAAATAGAGAGAGAGAAGAGGTGCAGAGTCTAGTTTTCCTTTCCCTTAACCATTAGTGTACGGGGAGCTGATTTGCTTTCCATTTGTTAAAGCAGGCAAAAAATCACTCATGTTGAAAACGCCAATAGAATATTTTCCATATGAAAGCCTATTTCTCTTTGTAATTCTGAGTACAATGATGTAGTTTCTAACATGCTATGACCTCTGAAAGCAAAGTTATTGCTTTCCAAAAATTTCTCCCCAAACCCGTGGCATAACTTAACATGAAGAAACATCCCTAGCACCAATAACACAACACTTGCCTCTGTCTCCCAGATATTTTAAGAATCAATACTGGAGTCTTCACTTTTTTTTGCCTCAAAACAAAAATCCCCGTCTTCATTTTCATCACTGTCCTTAATGTCACTACTGAGAAACAATGTCATGTCAACATCACTCAGAGTATCACTTCCTCCCTCCTGATCACAAGGGTTGCCAGATGTCAACTCCATAATAAAAGATGAACTGAGCACTGTGGAATCATGTCACAGGGTCAAGGAAGTGAGCGAGAAAAGTTGCCAAATACCTTCACTAGCCCTGGGACCAAAAGTGAGCGAGAGACATACAAAAGTTTGGCACAAAAAAAAAGATTCCCAAAATGATTCCTGCCTCTCAGCACACTACGGAAGCATCTCCCCTAAACGATCACCATACGTTAAGGGTTAAGAAAAGTCAAAATCGCTCAATTGCTAATATGGGTTTGGGCTTAGTAATGGGAATGTTGCACTGGTCCAGCAAATGGTGGCTTAATGGACCTGAAAATGGCAGAGGCAACTAGCCTCCGTTTGAAGCTTCTGGACCTCTCAAGAAAGTGGAACTCAGGGGTGGCCGTTTTTAGCAGAGCCCCTACTAAAATATTAGGAAGTGATTTAGAGGATAATGAGAGGAATCTTTGATTCAGAAGAAAGTGAAGACAGCTATCTCATGAGGATGATGAACTTAAAGAAATCATGAGGGCCTCAGTTACTGACCGCCACCCACGTGGCCACCACCAGACAAGGAAGAAGTGTTCATGAGAGAGAGAGAGAGAGAGAGAGAGAGAGAGAGAGAGAGAGAGAGAGAGAGAGAGAGAGAGAGAGAGAGAGCAAAAGAGAAAACAAGCTGGAAGTATCATTCAACTGGAGCCCCACATCACTGCCCAACTACACGTTCATTTGTTATGCAATAACTTGACTCTCAGATACCATTGAGTGCTAACAAACATATCACCTCAGTCAGTATCAAAAAAAGGGCAAAGAATTATGAAACTAAAATAGTTTTCTGCCAATTTTGAAGTTTATGTATTTTACCTGGAAATGGAGACAGGAAACTCATTGAGCAGCCCATCAGTTAATGATTAATGGTAACAGGTATGTAGAATGTAAAAAAATAAATTAAAATAAAAAAAAAATTCCCTCAGGAAACTCAGATTGGCCTTACCCACAATGGGTCTGACTTGTGTGGGGTTTGCTGTAGATATAAAACAAATACTAAATGGCCATGATGACTTCATCATCAAGCCAGGATGGATTCAAAGTGCAAATAGCCACCAAACCCTTACTGTTGAGGCATAGCATGTGCATTCCTGGGAGGCAGGGCACATATGAGCACAGCCTGACGTGAGGCAGCACATAAAAGGGCTCGGGCCAGCACACTCGCTCCAGTATTGTGGGGAAGCAACATCTTCCCAGCAGTGTTGGCAGTTGTAACCTGGGACACTGTGAAGTAAAAAAAAATGTTAATAATATTTTAAACAGGGAGTAACTTTATAGCTCACCTTTTAACTCCTCTGACATCATCAAGCACAGACACATCCTTACAGCTAGGACTGAACAGAATAGTGTTTTCTAAGGATTCCTTAATTTTGGATAATTCATTTGGCATTTTCTAAAGAGACTGGTATCATAGAACCTTTTTTTTCTTCTTTACCCAAAGCAAGCATAAAAAAAAAAAACACCCCCTATTTGTCAAAAAGCTGAATTACACCACATCCAACCTTCTTCACTGGTGGACCAAATTGGGCACTAACTTTCTCAGCTCTCATCCAGACATAGGGATGAATAAGTGATGCACTACACTCACATCACCAGTTGGTCCAATACAACAGTCCCTTGATCTATGAACACTACTTACGAATTTTCAAAGATACAAATAAAATACAGTATACCCCCACTATTTGGGGGGTTAAGTTCCTTACCCTCTCACGAATACCAAAAATTTGTGAATAATTGATGCAGTTTGAAAATGCCCGTGTATGATAATATATACACTAAAATATGCTTCCCAAACACATTTTAAAGACAGTCTTACTCATTAATACAGTAATAATGTAGTATAATATGTACATAGTAGCAAAGACTCATGCATGAAGATGCTTGTGACGTCATGTCATCTGCAGCCAATCAGCAGGAAGGAAAAATGAAAGCTCATAACTAATATTGTTATTTTAAAATTATTTACCAGTTATACTGTATCATTTCTCTTTTCCATTTTTTTTTATATCAACTGACATTGTTATTTTAAAATTATTTACCACTTATACTGTACCATCTCTCTTTTCTATTTTCTTTATTTTATGTTAACTGACATTAATATTTCAAAATCATTTACCAGTTATAGAGTATCTTCTCTCTTTTCTATTTATTTTATTTTATATTATATTATATTCTGCTAAAATAAATGGCCAAAGAAATTTACAAAATTGCCAAAATTATGAAAAAACTTTAAGGGAAAAATCCATGAGTATGTGGGGACATGAACGGTGAACCACGAATGGGCAAGAGCCCACCGTAATTGAGTCCTAATTTACAAATAAAAAAAATCAAATTTACAAACAAAATATTCTTTTTCTGGGCTTGTGACTTAATTGAACTTGTACCATGCAGCAACTGTCAAGGAGATTCTAATTTTCTAAAATTCATTAGTGATTAGAACAGTGCAAAATGCTAGACAAGCATGGTACAAGTTTAGTTAACCCTTAAAGGATGGGAAGCATCAATATATGCTTAATTCAAGTAATGACAGTGAGATGGGAGCATAAGTAGATGCAAAGCTTCTCCCGCCTACAATTCAAATTTGTAATAATGGGAACTGAGTGATCACTCACTGAGTTTCCATACATATATCAGCTGTCCACCAAGAGAGTAGAATCCTCAAGGTCAGCTGCATTGGCACCACACAAAACAGTACCATTCATAAAATTTGTGGCCTTGCTGATACAGTAAGTCCTCATTATACGGTATATATGCATTCCTGAAAACCTTACTGCAAATCAAAATCACCATATACCACACCCATTACAACATGTAATAATAGGATATGTGTTCCAGCATATCGAAAGTCACCCCTATAGACGTGAAAATACATGAAAATTCACATAAAAAAATGTAAAGTACTGCACAAAAGAAATAAATAGAAAATGTTTTTATTTACCTTTCACTCGCCACGTATTCTATCAGATTATGTCTCTCCCGAAGCTAAGGAGTAGTAGGGATCTCAACCCTTACTCATCTTCTGCTGAGTGGGCAGAAGAAGATGAGGGTGTCATGATAATAATATCCACAAAAAAACACACCATAAGGATTTAATTTGTGTTGAATGGGAAACGTGGGAAGAGACTGATTTTTGTGGTGTCCAAACGGCGTAGTGGCGCTACAGTACAGTGTAAACAAAACACGAGCGGGTACCATATCTGTGAATTTTTATTATCATAAATAGAATCAAGGGTAGTAATTACCAAATACAGTAACTGTGAATATACCGCATAAAGAAATACTGTATAAGGAGGACTCACTGTAATATCAAAATGCAAGATGAGTGGCAATTACCAACCATGGAGTCAGTAATAATAAGCTCATTGTACATGTCTGGTTGTCTCTGCCAATACAGTCTGCAACACAGAACGCAACAGAAGCCTGATACCAACAACATTCCTATGAAGGTTTTCATTTCATCCCTTGTTAACATAAATGAATGTTTACTGCTCTGTATAGCATAGTTCACAGTTTGCTTCACTAGGTGATTAATTGCTAGAACATCCAAGAAAAGCTCAAGTGTCTCACTAAGCTTATGTGGAATATCTGAAACTGATGGATTATATGGGTAATATGAAACATTTATCTTTACTGGGAGATCTTGTGCTTTCCACTTTCTGAGTTATATAATTTTCTTTTTCTGAGATTCTTGTTTTCCAGCACTTTAATCTGCATCATCTTGTGACTCTGATGATTCTATCACTGCAAAAGCAGTTAAGCTGTGTAGTAGGAAGATTAGATATATCCACGTTTTCCTCCTCACTTGAATCTTTATCTGTCACAGCACCATCATTTGCTGGCATGATGTAAGGGTCTTGTGTTTGAGTTTGCTTTACCATTCTACTGAATTCATATTCATCACCAATTTCACTCTTGTCAGACATGGTAGGTTTTTATAAACTTGTGCACACGACATGTATGCTATCAAGAAACAAAACTAGGCTACACAGATATATTTATCAAATGCCACTCTATGTGGGAATAAAATATAATGCAGCACAAAATAACTAAATCAATGAAGAAGCTGGTGTTTATGGTTGCATTAGCAAAACATCGGTGAACAATTCAGTGCTGATCGTTGTGCTTGTGGAACTTTTTTTTCTGTTGTCATCAACAGCCTTTCAAATAAATAATTGTGAAATAAGGATCTGTCATCACCACAGCTATTGAATATTACTGTGAAATATATAAGACCAAACATTCTTTAAAACCTCTTTTTTTTTTATAAACACATCGTACTTCAAAAAGTGGAGCTTCTTACACTATCCTTTCCACTCAAATGATGAGACATCAAGAATCATATTGACCTTCTACTGGGAGTTCTGTGTGTCTACTGGTAATGAAAGCAGTGTCAACATTTCAGTGTAGCTTGACATCATGTCATAGCTTTTTTTTTTCTTTATGTAGAAGGGAGGCGGCCAAGGGCAACAAAAATAAAACAAAAAAGCCCACAGTAGTGCCAGTCCCTGGAAAGTCCAGATTCATGAGCCAAAAGAATGGGATAAGTGTCTTGATACACCTCTCTTGAAAGAGTTCAAGTCATAGGCAGATGGAAATACAGAAGCAGAGAGAGAGTTCCAGAGTTTACCAGAGAAAGGGATGAAAGACTGTGAATACTGGTTAACTCTTGCATTAGAGAGGTGGACAGAATAGGGGTGAGAGGAAAAAGCAAGTCTTGTGCATCGAGGCTGCAGGAGCAGGGGAGGCACGCAGTTAGCGAGATCAGAAGAGCAGTTAGCATGAAAATAGCAGTAAAAGAGAGCAACAGAGGCAACACTGCGGCAATGAGAAAGACGCTGAAGACAGTCAGTCAGAGGAGAGGAGCTGATAAGACAAAAAGCTTTTGATTCCACCCTGTTCAATAGAGCTGTATGAGTGGAGCCTCCCCAAACATGTGATGCATACTTCATATATGGATGGATGAGGCCCCTGTATAGAGTTAGCAGTTGGGGAGGTGAGTAAAACTGGCAGAGACAGCTCATAACAGCTTCATGGAAGCTGTTTTACCTAGAGAGGAGATGTGAAGTTTCCAGTTAGATTACAAGTAAAGGATAGACCAAGAACGTTCAGTGTAGGAGAAGGGGACAGTTGAGTGTCACTGAAGAAGAGGGGATAGTTATTTGGAAGGTTGTGTTGAGTTGATAGGTGGAAGAATTGAGTTTTGAGGCATTGAACAACACCAAGTTTGCTTTGCCACAATCAGAAATTTTAGAGAGATCAGAAGTTAGGCATTCTGAGGATTCCCTGTGTGAGCTGTGTATTTCCTGAAGCGTTAGTCGTCTATGGAAAGACGTGGAAAAGTGCAAGGTGGTATCATCAGCATAGGAGTGGTTAGGGCAAGAAGTTTGGTTTAGAAGATCACTGATAAATAATAGGAAGAGAGAGGGTGATAGAACAGACCCTTGAGGAACACCACTATTGATAAATTTAGGGGAAGAACAGTGACCGTTTACCACAGCAGCAATAGAATGATCAGAAAGAAAACTTGAGATGAAGTTGCAAAGAGAAGGATAGAAGCCAGAAAAGGGTAATTTGGAAATTAAAGCTTTGTGCCAGACTCTATCAAAAGCTTTTGATATGTCTACGTAGGGCTACAGCAAAACTTTCACCAAAATCTCTAAAAGAGGATGACCAAGACTCAGTATGGAAAGCCAGAAGATCACCAGTAGAGTGGCCTTGACAGAAGCCATACTGGTGGTCAGATAGAAGATTGTAAAGATATATATGTTTAAGAATCTTCTTGTTGAGAATAGATTCAAAAACTTTAGATAAGCAGGAGATTAAAGCAATAGGACGGTAGTTTGAAGGATTAGAATGGTCACCCTTTTTAGGAACAGGCTGAATGTAGGCAAACTTCCAGCAAGAAGGAAAGGTAGATGTAGGTATACAGAGTTGAGAGAGTTTGACAAGGCAAGGTGCAAGCACAGAGGCACAGTTTTGGAGAACAATAGGAGGGACCCCATCAGGTCCATTAGCCTTCCGAGGGTTTAGGCCAACGAGGGCATGGAAAACATCACTACGAAGGATTTCAATAGGTAGCATGAAGTAGTTAGAGGGGAGAGAAGGAGGAACAAGCCCGGAATCGTCCAAGGTAGAGTTATTAGAAAAGGTTTGAGCAAAGAGTTCAGCTTTAGAGATAGATGAGATGGTATTGGTGCCATCTGGTTGAACTAAAGGAGGGAAAGATGAAGAAGTAAAGTTGTTGAAGATGTTTTTGGCTAGATGCCAGAAGTCTCAAGGGGAGTTATATCAGGAAAGATTTTGACACTTTCTATGAATGAAGGAGTTTTTGGCAAGTTGAAGAACAGACTTGGCATGATTTCGGGCAGAAATATAAAGCATGTGAGACTCAGGAAATGGAAGGCTCAAGTACCTTTTGTGGGCCACCTCTCTATTATGGAAAGCACGAAAGCAAGCTGTGTTAAACCAGGGTTTGGAAGGTTTAGGTCGAAAAAAAGAGTGAAGAATGTACACCTCAATGCCAGACAGTATCACCTCTGTTATGCACTCAGCACACAGAGACAGGTCTCTGTCACGGAAGCAGAAATCATTTCAAGCAAAATCAGTATTATACCTCCTCAGGTCTCCCCAGCTAGCAGAGGCAAAATGCCAAAGGCACCTATGCTTTGGAGGATTCTGAGGAGGAACTGGAGAGATAGGACAAGATGCATATATGAGACTGTGATTGGAGGAACCCAACGGAAAAGAAAGGGTGACAGCATAAGCAGAAGGATTAGAGGTTAGGAAAAGGTCAAGAATGTTGGGCGTATCTCCAAGACGATCAGGAATACAAGGTGTTGTACCAGTTGCTCTAGGTCATGTAGGATAGCAAAGTTATAGGCAAGTTCACCAGGATTGTCAGTGAAAGGAGAGGAAAGCCAAAGCTGGTGGTGAACATTGAAGTCTCCAAGAATGGAGAGCTCCGCAAAAGGAAAGAGAATCAGAATGTGCTCCACTTTAGAAGTTAGGTAGTCAAAGAATTTTCTATAGTCAGAGAAGTTAGGTGAGAGATATACAGCACAGAAAAATTTAGTTAGAGAGTGACTCTGAAGTCAAAGCCAGATGGTGGAAAACTCAGAAGATTCAAGAGCATGGGCACGAGAGCAAGTTATGTCGTTGTGGACATAGACACAACATCAAGCTTTGGAACGAAAATGAGGATAGAAAAAGTAGGAGGGAACAGAAAAGGGGTTAATGTCAGTTACCTTAGACTCCTGTGTTTCACGTTGCTTTGACGAAATGAGCAGGGTAAATGGGTTAACATGTCAGATGCATTTTTACATCAGTAAGAAATATAAATAGTTTAGACTGTGTCCACATAAATACATGCTCAGCATGGCACTGGCATTGACTACAATCCATTCCCTGCGCATGAATTTTGAGCAGGGCTCATAGTGTCCAGTCTCCATATCTTCATATACCCAACATTTCCTCGAATTTATGAATATTAGTTGCTGTAACTACCTCCTCTTTTAAACCATTCCAAGTGTCAACAGTTCTATGGGGAAAACTGTACTTTTTTTATGTCCTATAAACTCTGACTCTTTTTTATCTTCTTTGAGTGTCCTCTCATCTGTCTAGTTTCTTTCTTCATCATCACCAGGTTTTGTTTGTCCAGCTTTTCAATGCCATTTACTATCTTTATAATATAGAGTTATTAGATCTCTTCTCTCTCTTCTATCTTGCAGAGTTGGCAGCCCCATTTTTAATATGTCTTCATATGTTAGCTCCCTAAATTCTGGTACCATTTTTATGGCAACTCCATGAATCCTTTGTAATTTCCTTATAACCTTTTATGCATTGGGTGACCACACCCGAGCAGCATATTCCAACCTTGGACGTATCATACTGGTTACATTTTTTTTTCATCATATCCGTGTCCATGTAGTGGAAAGCCACCTTAATATTGGTTAATGTCCTGTATGATGATCCAAATAGTTGATTTATATGCTGTTCTGGGCTCAGTGTATCTTGTATCATCCTGCATTGATCTTTTTCTTCTTTGGTCTTAATTATTACCTCCAGTCCCATCTTGTAGCTCCATTTTCGTCTTCTTTTGCTTAGCTCCATCACATGACATGTTTTTGCACTGAAATCCAGTTTTATCCTCTTACTCCATTCATCAATATTGTCTGTGTCTCCTTGTAGTTCTCGCCAGTCATCAGTGTTTTTAACAGCTCTCGTTATTTTGGCGTCATCTGCAAACAGATTCATATAGCTGGTCACACCACACAGCATATCATTTACATATATCTGGAACATTATAGGTGCTAGGACTGGCCCCTGCGGTACTCCCCTTGTTAAATTTATACAACTTGAAGTTGCTTCCCTGAATACAGTTCTCATTTCTCTATCTTTCAAAATATTTTGCATCCATTCTAATACTTTCCCTCTCAGTTCACCTTTGTGTTTCAGTTTTCATAAGAGTCTCTTGTGCAGAACTCTCTCAAATGAATTTTTGATATCTAGGTAGACAGCATCCACCCACCCATCTCTAATATCAATTCCTTCAATTACTTGTGTATAGAAACTTAGTAGATTAGTGAGACATGATTTTCCTTGTCTGAATCCAAATTGCCTATTAGATATAACTATATTGTCTTCCAGATATCTTACCCATTTCTCTTTAATTAATATCTTGCAGATTTTGCTGACAACACTTATTAGTGACACAGGTCTATAATATAGTGGGTCAGTCTTCTTTCCTCCTTTGTAAATGGGCATTATGTTGGCCCTCTTCCACTCTTATGGCACCCTTCCCTCCTCTAGTGAGCTGGTAATCACTTCCCAAATTGGCTGTATTAGTTGATCTTTACATTCCCTTAGTGTCTAGCCAGACACTCTATCTGGTCCCATTGCTTTTCTTACATCCAAACTTCCCATCAGTCTGCGAACATTTTGCTTCTGTACTACAACCTCCTTGAATCCCTCCTGTGCCTCTGTCATGTTTGGTTCTGTAAATGCCTCCTCTTCTGTGAATACAGATTTGAAGCTCTCATTCATAATTTCACAAGACTCTTCTGCTGTTTAATATGTTTTTCCTTCCTTTACTATCTTATCTATGATTTCTTTACACTTCATCTTTCCATTTATATACTTATAGAAAAGTTTGACTTATAGATAAGTTGGGTTATTTTCACACTTCTCTCCAACATTTTTCAAAAGCTATTTCTTCCTCTCTTCTTATCATGACATACTCATTCGTGCTTCTTTATATCTCTCTCTATTACTTTAATTCCTCTGCTTCTTCAGTTTCCTCCAAGTTCTGTCCTTTGCTCTCTTTGCTTCTGCACATCTAGCATTGTACCATGTGTGTTTGTTACTCCTTATTTTGTATTTAGGTTCATATCTTTCCACACTTTCATGATGTTTCCTCAGGATTATTTCATATTTCTCCTGTGCTGTTTTACTACTGTTTACTACTGTTTTACTATACTTTCAAAAAATTTCCTGAAGTCTTCAAAGTTGGCTAGTTGCATAATTTAACCTTCCATTTTTATAATCCTTTTCTCTTCTTACCAATGTCCATTCTTGGATTTCCACTTCAATCAAGACATGATCACTTTTTCCCACTGGGCTTAGATACTTAACGATTGGTTGGAGTTTTTTTTTTTTTTGTGTGTGTGAGCACTAGGTCTAGCACTGACGATTCTTCTCCTCTAAGCCTGGTAAATTCCTCCATCCATTGATCCAGTCTGCTCTCCATCACTAATTGAAAAATTTTTAACTCCATGATCCTGTGTTTCCACTCCCTTCCATTTTTTTCTAGTTCATACCTTTGCAGTTAAAGTCTCCCACTAGTAGTACCTTCCTGCTCTTCCTCATTATGTCACCCATGCATTTCATCACCTCCTTCTGCATTGCTTTATATTTTTCCAACTTCCACGTATTTGTTTTTGGTGGCACATAGGTTACTACAGTTTTCCTCCTTTCTCTTCCATTAGTTTGAATTGTTATACCAATGACTTCTGCCATGTCATCCCCATATTGCACTCTACAAAAACATCCACTTGCACCATTATTAGAACCCCTCCTCCTCCTTTTCCTTTTCTATCTCTTCTCCAAATTTTATACCCCTCTTGCTGGAAATTCATGTTGATCTTTTCCTTTAATTTTGTCTCTGTCATGCAGACTACATCTGGTGTGTGAATTTTTTAGGTAGTCCTTTATTTTCCCAAATAAACCACCTCCTCTGTCTCATGTCCAACACCCTACAATGAAATTTCTTCTTCTCAGTCTCTGCCCTCTTTAAGTTTATTTTTCTTTAGCCTCGTGTCTTAGATCTTTCTCCTTCAGTCTTTCTTCCAAATTCAGATCCCTATTGATCCATACATCCTTATGCTCTTTCATTTTGAGCTAATCTACCAGCTCTTGCTGTTATTTCCTCTACTGCCAATTGCAATCTCATTCTCACTTTTAGTGGCCTTACATTTCCTCCACTATATTTTCCTATTCTGTGTGTTTTTTCAACCTCTTGGTCTAAATTTTGTATGTCATCTTGAACCTTTTGTGTTACTTTCTTTACTAATTCTCTCTCCTCTCTTTCTCTCCCATATTTATTGTTGTGAAAAGGTAAAATGGCAGTGACCCTTCACATAAAATTAGCACCCAAGAAAATCAAAACAAAGGAAAACACCCTCACCTGCACTTGACAGTGGTTACATGGCTGCCCTAACCAGCCAAGCAGCACTAATTTCAATTACACAGAAATGCGTACGGCTCAAAGTTGTTACAACAAAATTGCCTAGCACATCTACGTTCTAAAAAATAATACTACTCAGCCTGAGGTAGCAGAAGTAGGGGGTTTCGAGGCAAAGTTCTCCTGAGCGGCCCGAATTTTGTAGTTCGGAGAAGAAAGTTAGTGTTGTTGAGATAACTGACTGGTAACTGAGTTTAAACTGACGTGAGGAACACCGGTCGTGATTTATATACCGCGCCACCAACGCCCTCTGTCTTATATTCCCGTAAACTTCAACTACTTAATTAGCTACTTGATTTTACATGTCTCATTTATTAAGGAAACATTATTATTTATTTATTTATTATTAAATATATTTATTCGTATATATTCTTATTTGTAAGCATTATACTTGTTTTATTTACAAGCATTATACTTGTTTTATTTTTGCCTAGTTAAATTCCTAACATTATTGGGATTTTTCCTTTCCTGCAATCCATCACCATACATTTCTTTCTGTCCACTGTATCTCTCACTAAATCTTCCTTCTCTTTAATAATCTATATTACTGTGTCCTTTGTTTTATCTTCTATTTGTTTCTTTATTACTTCAGCGAAACTAATATTTTCCTCCTCCCTTTCTTTTTTCCATACGTTCTTCAGTTCCATCAACTTGGTTTCACTGCACACTTTATCAATCTTATCTGAGTCATCCTTTAATTTTTTCCTTTAGGTCTTCCAGTTGTAACTCATGTGCCACATTTTTCTTTTTTCATGCTTTCTAGTTCCTTTTTCAACTCATTATTTACTTCTAAAGTATGCTCGTATTCTTGAAATTTAATTTTCATTTCTTTATTTTCTCTCTCTAGAGCATCACATTTCCCCATGATGCTTTCTAACACTTCCTTCATTAATCTCCTCTCCCTTTCCATATCTACTAACCTCCTCATTGTACCCTTGCTCTCATTCTTGAATCTTGAGAAATCTCCAGTCATATTCATGCCAGCAATCCTCTTCAGTCTCGGTGGAATCTCCAACACATACTCTCCTGGTTTGTTTATACGACCGGATCTAGGCTGGAGTTGACTTCTTGTCACTTTCCATGGTCAGTGTTTTCTTCCTGACCTGGTTATTTTTGGAGACAGGACACTCTAACAAATAGCCAACTCTCTCCCTTGTACATACATACTAGGGCTCCTCCAATAGTAAGGGACGTATAGCTGCTGCCATTAGTAGTCTAGAAAAACATATGCACAGCACAAAGGTCCGTTGGTGTGTGTGTGTGTGTGTGTGTGTGTGTGTGTGTTACCGTAGGCCTTAATGTTTACCATAGGCCTAGGGCTATAGGTTTGTTTTATCTCTGTTATACCACACCACCCCTTGATTTAGTGGCCTAAAAATTGGCACACTATTATAAACATGACACCGAAGCCACCTCTGACTCACCAGTGTCAGTAAACATTCGTCATCTGTGACGAGAAGAGTTCATCCCGTCAAGGAGCCAGTAAATTATGTACATTCCTATTTGAAAATATATGAGAGTGTGTGTGTGTGTATGTATATAATATATACTGTGGTATCTCTTGATTCTAATTTAATTTGTTCTTTTTGGCTGTTCCAATTGCGAAAATTCGAATTAGGAAACAATTTTTACCATTGAAATTAATGTAAAATCATTTAATCCGTTCCAGTTTATTTCAAATAAAAAATACTACACTCAATCCCCAGCTTTTGCAAAAAATGGGTCCCTTAACATTGTCACACTAGCTAAAAAGGCTATATCCATTGTTAAGAAGTAATGGGAAAAAATAAAATTGGTCCTGGCCCACTAGTGGCAACATGATTAACACATTGGTACTTTCTTTTCCCCTCATCTCATCATAATTCATAGCTATCGTTCACATCTTGATTGTATAAAGTAAACACAGACATGAAATGCATAAAAAAAGGCATAAAAAAAGACTTATTTATTTTGGTGTGAGACTCCCGAGTCTCGATGAAGACTAAACAGGCCTCCCACAGGTCCCTGCTTCCCTCTCATGCACTAAATACGGGAAAAGATCGCATAGTGTTCCCCCCTCCCCCTCACTTCATCCCTATCCACTCCCATTCGATACACAAACAGACAGAGTTGGCCGCTTCCCCACTCCCTCCCTCCTCCACCCACTCACCATCCTCTCCCCCCCCCCTCTCTCTCTTTCTCTCTCTCTCTCTCTCTCTCTCTCTCTCTCTCTCTCTCTCTCTCTCTCTCTCTCTCTCTCCCTCCCTCCCTCCCTCTTTCTCTCTCATCAAGTAGAATATATTCTCTCAGCATCATTTCCAACAGGAATTATTTCAAGAAAAGTGTAAATTATTGTACAAAACTGCAAATTATTGTATTATTGTAGTTTATGCAAATGACAATGATATTTAACAATTCATTCTTCATTGGTTGTTTAAAGTGTTAAATATATCTTCATTAGTAAATAAGTTTGCCAGTGACCTGAATAGAAGCCCGCATTAACTGGGGTCGTAGGTAGGAAGTGACAAGGGTTGGGGGCCAGAGTAACTGAGGCAACTAGGGGCTGGATTGACTTGAAAGCTGTTCAAGAGTCGCAATAGAGAGAGGTGTTCACAGAGGAGAAGTGCAAGCAAGACCGGCTGACTGGCGGGAGGGCGGCGTCAGCCTCCACGGATGAGCAGGTCACAGGAGAAGGCCATGGTCATTCCTATCTTTGATTCCAAGGGTCTCATTCACATTGAATGGGTTCTGTCAATAAGGAATATTACCTTACTGTTCTGAAAAGGTTCAGGGAGAAGATAAGGAAGAAGCAGTGGAGGAGTGGTCAGTGGTGGTTCAAACAGGACAATGCCCCATGTCACAAGTAAACACTGGTGACCAGCTGGATGGCTGACAGGGGAATGAAAGTGGTACAAAGCCCACCCTACAGCCCAGACCTAGCCCCTTGCAACTTCTTCCTGTTTCCACGCATGGAAGACAGCCTCAGGGGAATCAGATTCCAGTCAACAGTGGAGCTGAAAGAGGCATCGGAAAGTTACCTGAAGGGATTACTGAAGAAGGACTTTGAGATGGTTTTCCAGGATTGGGAGAGACACATGCAGAAGTGTGTAGATGCGAGAAGCAATTGTTTTCAAGGAGACAAAATTTTTGTAAGCTTATGAAAATAAATAGTCTCTGTTGACATTTTTTCATTACTCATTGAACATACCTCACATCTCATCTCTTGCTAAGTTAGGTGTTCTGAGGCATCTCCTCCAACTTTCTCATCCCCCACCTGTTAACTCTGTACAAGGGCCTAGTCCATCTATGTATTTGCATGTATGGGGAAGTTACACTCACACAGTTCTGTTAGACAGGGTGGAATCAAAAGCTTTTTGTCTTATCAATTCTCTCCTTTGACTGACTATCTTCAGCCTCACTCTCTTCATCAGAATGTTGCATCCCTTGCTATCTTCTATCGCTATTTTCATGCTGACTGCTTTATTGATCTTGATTACTGCATGCCTCCCATCCTATTGCAGCCACACTGCACAAGACTTTCTTCTTCCTCTCACATCTATTCTGTCCAATTCTCTAAAGCAAGAGTTGACCAGTACTCTCAATCAAACTCTGGAACACCCTGCCTGCCTCTGTATTTCCAACTTCCTATGACTTGACAATACAGTGGTACCTCTTCATTCGAACACCCTTTGACTCGAACACTTCCCAATCCAAACACATTTGGTGAACAAATTTTGACCTCCAATCTGGACGCAGCTTCTCAATTTGAACAAAAAAACACGTGGTGGCCGATGCGCCTTCCCGCCAGTCGGCTGGTCTCGCTTGTACTTCGCCGCCATGAACACCTCTCTCTCATGAACGGTTTTCAAGTCACTCTGGCCCCTAGTTGCCTTGGTTACTCTGGCCCCCAACCCTGATTACCTCCTACCTACCACCCCATTCAATGCAGCTTCTTCTCTGGTCACTGGCAAACTTATTTACTAATGACGATATATTCAACACTTTAAACAACCAATGAAGAATGAATGATTAAATATCATTGTCATTTATGCAAACTATAATACAATAATTTGTAGTTTTGTAGAATAATTTATACTTTTCTTGAAATAATTCCTGTTGGAAATGATGTTGGGAGAATATATTCTACTTGATAAGAAAGAGAGAGAGAGGGGGGGGAGGAGTGAGAGAGGATGGTGAGTGGCTGGAGGAGGGAGAGAGTGAGGGGAGGGGAGGCGGCCTACTCGGTCTGTTTGCGTATCAAATGGGAGAGGATAAGGACGGAGGGAGGGGGAAGGGAGGAATACTATGGGATCTTTTCCTGTATTCAGTGCATGGGAGGGAGGCGGGGCCACAGGGGGAGGCTTGTCTAGTCTTCATCGGGACTCGGGAGTTTCACACCGAAGTAAATAAGTTTTTTGTTATGCCTTTTTTATTTATTTATTGTATTTATTTATTTTTTTTATGTGTTTCATGTCTGTGTTTACTTTGTACTCTCAAAATGCGAAGGATATCTATGAATTATGATGAGATGAGGGGAAAACAAGATACCAATATGTTAAATCATGTTGCCACTCTGGTGGGTCAGGACCTATTTTGTTTTTTTCCCATTACTTCTTAACATTGGCTATTGCATTCTTAGGTATTGCGGCGATGTTAAGGGACCAATTTCTTGCAATAGCTGAGTTGAGGTTAAATAAGGTTGAGTTAAATAGGTTAAGGTTAAATAGGTTGAGTGTAGTATTTTTTTTTTTTTTTTTTCTTTTACTTAAAATCAACTGGAATGGATCGAATGTTTTTACATTAATTTCAATGGTAAAAATTGATTCCTAATTTGAATTTTCTCAATTCGAACAGCCAAAAAAGAACGAGTTAAGTTCGAATCAAGAGGTACCACTGTATTTAAGAGGGAGGTTTCAAGACATTTGTCTTGGCTAACTCTTATTCTTTCTGGGGACTGTCAATAATAGTGAGCTTTTTCATTTTCACTGTTTATGTTGCTCTTGGCTGGCTTCTTCCTCTTACATGAAAAAAGGCTAAATTTCTTTTGTCTGGCCAGTGGTTCTAAACAAGTGGCACTACGTAATGACATGTGCCTAACGCAGATCCAAAACATTCTGAAAAAAAAGGATGAAACAAGCCTCCTTGGACAACAATATTGTGAAACACCCTGCAGACAAAAAAACTGTACAGTAGACCCTTATTTTCCACGGATTTAATTCTCATGGATTTGAATTGATACATACCATCACAATGTGCTTATAATGTTGACAGTAATTTTCGAAGAATAAGCAGGTTTATGAAGGACCAAGCTACCATGTTGTGACATCACCACATTATATGGATGGACAGACACTAAAGAATGCTGTGTGTATTGTCAATTGTTAATTGTGTATAAGCAAAATCAACGACAGTGACAGGTTCTTTTGTTTCAGCAAGCAGACATTGGCCAATAAAAACAATACAGAACAAATCTAGCCAATCAAAATGCTTTGTTAAGAGAAACCACTAGATTTGAAATTAGTCTGTGGAAAGTGCTGGTCCAGGCAGGACGCATTGGTTAGCAATATTTTTTGCCTCAATTATTTTAGACTAGCTAGGTTAGATTCGGGATAGGTTTGAGTTAGGTTAGGTTTGGTTTGAGTTAGGATTTGGTTAAATTTATGATAGGATTGGGTTAGCTTTGGTTAAATTAGGTTGCTGTAACCAATGTTGGAGGTGAGTGCTCTCTACAGGAAAAGTTGTCCAAATTTGGACTGTTACTCTTGCGTTACTTTGTGATAAAACTATTTTCTCTTGGTACATTTTGGTCTGTTTTATATTCTTTGTTTTCATTTTCATCGCAGTACAGTACTTTTGGACAGGATGGGCCATTCTTTATGAGGGAAGCAGGGAGGTGGGGAAGAGAGAAAAGTACTGATTTGCGATGGAAATTAATTCCAGATTCATTCAAAACAGGTCAAAATCTATTACAAAAATAATTTTGTCCAGTTGTGAGTTTGGTGTAGGGGTAAAAGTTTATCAAGTTTGCCTTGTTTCTGACAATAAATTGCATAATAGGCTAAGAAAAGCATACCCTCAGGTTTGGGGGCAAGTCAATGACATTTAAGAAGCCGATATACATCAACTTGCCAATTACTATGAAACTGTGCATACTTGATTGCCCCAAACACTGACTTTTTTAGTAATTTCATTAAGTATGTACTAAAGCCTTGATTGTACTTAATACTCCTTTCAAATGTTACATCACTGAATTTATCTTTTATCAACATTGAGTAAACAAAAACAAATAAAATGTCACTACTTAATTAGTTAATTCCTAGGGATTTTAAATAAAAGGTATGAAGGGTATGAAAAGCCAGCTTGAGACTGGTGTAAAAGTAAAAAAAAATAAATAAATAAATAAACTTAATCTAGACATGCAGACACTTATGATATCAAACTGTGAATGTTTGGATTACCTCTGTAATCATAATTCAATTTCTTTTAAAATTGTGCATTTAAAATATTTTCAATGCATCCCAACACAACTCTTGACCTAAAGTTATCACGACCTAAACGACTCGTTCTCGACATCAAACAGCTGGTAACCGGGAAGGAAGAATGCGTCGTGCGATACGCTGTTTATGTACTCACCTTAAAATAACTTCTGATGCTCAGTAGCCGCGATTACTTATTGTTAGAGCTGCAAATAATTTTGTGATTCTTATAAGCACTGAGGCTGATCTGTGATGCTTTTACAGCCGTAGCAGCTGGCTGGTCTTCCCCAGGAAGGCACAGATGAAAGGGAGTAGGGCGGGCAAAATCGGCACGTCCAGTATTATGGTGCTCAGGGCTCTGGGGTGGGTAAGTCGAGTTATGATGTTTAGGGCCGAGAGTTAAGACTAAGAGCGCAGCGCAGTGCGATGAGCGTGGAAACGTGGCCAGTGGAGCATGAAGTGCTCGATGGTTTCAGGAACATTCCTGCACCAGGGATCAGAGGCGGTGCAGGTGAATAGTGAGTGTTGTGGCGCCCGGGCGGAGGCGGGCGATGGCGATGTCTAGGATTTAGGACAGTTGACCTAACCCAAGGCTGTAAGGATGAGTCGGTCCGGTACTGGCCCATGAAGGTGATGCGTACTGTGTTTCTGAGTGTGTTGTCCCAGGTCGAGTGGCAATTATGTGAGATAAGGTGCTTGGGGGTGGAGTGGCAGAGGCAGTGGTATTGTGTTTACGATGCAAAGAGCCATCTTGGCTGTGGTTTAGGGAAACAACCGCAAATGCTTTAGTGAGAAGGCACCTACTGCTTCTCTGATCTTTCCTTGCCTACGCAATCACATCTTGTCTATGCTGATGATATTATCATCATCAGCTGGGCATCAACACTTACAGAGGCACAGGAATTCCTCCGAGACGCAGCAACAGCCCTCGGTGACTGGGTCACCACCATTGATATTATAGATTAGGTTAGGCTAGGTTAGCTGTCTCAGAACTTATGTTCAATCTGTAGAACTCCACCTTTCCTCTTCTAAACCTCATTTTTTCCTCACCGAAAAACAGGTGTCTGAGGCAACTGACAGTAGACCCCCATCTGTTCTCCTATTCTCTATCCTTATTTTCGATCCAAAAGCTGGTTGTTGCGTCCATGTGCACAGTGATTTAAGTTGCTCTAATGCCCACAAACTTGAATCTTCTTAATTTCCCACCATCTGGTTTCGACTTAGTCACTCTCTTACTAAATTTATCTGTGCTGTATATTTCTCCCCTAACTCCTCTGACTATAGTAAATTTTTTGACTAATTAGCTTCCAAAGTGAAGCACCTTGTCTTTCTATCCCTTCAAGGAGATTATGATCCTTGGAGACTTCAATGTTCACCACGAACTTCAGCTTTTCTCTCCCTTCGCTGACCATCCTGGTGAACTAACCTTCAACTTTGGTATCCTCCATGACTTAGAGCAAGTGGTGCAACAGCCTAGTGGTATACCTATGCTTTTATATAACTGTACATTTGTGAGACCTTAGCATTGTGTAGTTGAGGACCTTCATCCAAGCCATCTGTTGGGAAAAAAAAAGTTAGATAACAGATAATAGACAACCAGAGGCATGTTAGGTTTACAATTATATATATATATATATATACACACACACACACACACACACACACACACACACACACACACAGAGCACATGAGAGGAGTGAAGGGAAATATCTTAAACTGGATGAGGGACTTCTTAACAGAAAAAGAAATGAGAACAGTTGTCAGAGACACCACATCAAGATGGAGTACAATAGCTCGTGGCATACCACCGGGGTCAGTGCTGGCATCAATAATGTTCCAAATTTATATTAATGATATACAAGAAAACCTGAAGTTATACCATTTTGTCTCTTGATGAAATCAAGCTCCTGAGAGTAATAAAGAACTATGATATGGAATTGCAGTGAGATCTCAATAAGATCTGGGAATGGATCCAGAGATGGAAATTAGAATTCCATGCTAAAAAATGCCATATATGTAATGAAAATGGGTATAAGTAATAGAGTACCAAATGGGGAAAGAGATTTTAAGAAGGGAGAGAAATACATGGATGTAATCACACGAGACACCTTGACCCCAAAAAGGAACATAAATGTGTTATTTGCTTTAACACATAGTACACTAACAAATATCAAAGTGGCTAGTTACAGCAACCAACATATATAGATTTACTGAAATGTTGGTTATAAGGAGATATGGAGACAGGACATTATGAGCTCCACTCGAACCCTGTATAATACAACTAGGTAAATACAATTAGGTAAATACATACACAATATACCCTCTTATTTGTGAGACGTGGGACTGCATTACAAAGAAGACGTCCCTTGGAACCATGGTAACAGTCATCAAAGTGGTCTTCACAGATAGCTTGGGAGTCTTTTATGTACACAACATTAATGCATTGGAGCCACTGCATTCATCTATAAGTGAAATGTGTGCCAATGCCAATAAAACAACTCAACAATAAAACCAGTCCTTATGTCACAACCTTTTCAGCAATCTGGATAAGGTTAGGTTAGGTTTATAAATGTTTCAACAATATTTACCTAACGTTTCCTTAGTGAGGTAGAGATGCTCCGATATATAGAATGGCTTTTCATTTAAATGTGCGCCATATTTTATTGACTTATTTTATCATTATCTATTACTGCATACCTTCTAGCGCAGTGGTTCTCAAACTTTTTGTGGTCGTTACCTACTTTTCATACATGATCCTTGTCCATGCGCCCCCCCCCCCCCCACAACCATAACCCATGACTACCGTGACTGTCTACAGTCCTACACTCATTAAGTTCTACATAAAAGACACTCTAGCAAATCCTGTTATTTTATTGATTCCATTTCTTATTTTTTCTTTTGTTAAATATTAATAAAGAAATTTGTATTTTGCCTTTGCTGAATCTCATATAATTATTGAAATGGTACTAAAGAAGTAATATAATGCTCATTAAAAAAATTCATACGTAGAGTAATTAAAAATTGCATTATTGTGAAAAGCTGTTTCAGCAAAAAAAAAGAAAAGAAAAGACAAAAAGAAATTCCACTGGATTGAAAAAGTGTATTAATCCCATGCAATGTGATCTGATCTTTGAATCCTACAAATCTGATAACTTTGTAATTCTGAAATGAAATGCTATCATAGGGAGTCATAATTAACTGCCACAACCATGGCCTTCAGTGGCCACACACCCACCTCCTCCCAGACCATTTGCTTCTGAATGTTCATGTCAGGTTCATGTTTCCTTCACTTTTGAATCCCCATTCTACTCAGTGTGAAGGGTGATGTTGCAGAATATCAACAAGCTTCTTGATTCTGGGTTTTGTTTCACTTAAAGCACACCGTAGGTCATGCTTCACCTCATGTCTTTTGCAATATTTTGTTTTAATGTGGAGTAGTTGAGAGAATGCAGCCTCACAGGAATAAGTTGATGAAAATGGTAGGAGGTGGCGAAAAGCTAAGTCACATAAGTTTGGGTATAAAGCTGCCATTGATGACCAAAATACTGTGAGAGATTCAGTTTCAAACTTCATCTTAGCTCCTGAATCCTCCTGAAGTGTCAATAGCTCAGTTTGGCCACCATCATTGTCATCAGAAATGCATGTCACTGGAGCAGTGAAGGGGGCCCTTACTAGCCGAGAAGTTAGGCTTAGGATATCTTTTAAATTCCCCTTCCAAGGCCTCAAGATGTTGGGTAATCAAGTTCTGTGTAGCAGCATCACACTCTACAATTTCTGACACTGTTTCCAGCATTGCCAAGTTTCTCATTCCAACTTTGCGCCTCCAATTCTCCATCTTACGAATGAAAGCTTTGATTTTGTCCACAAAATCTATTATCAAGCTTCCTTTCCCTTAGAGTTCCAGGTTCAGTGTGTTCAACTGTCTAAATATGTCAACAAGATAGGCTAGCCGTATTTCAAAGCTATCTGCAGACCAAGGATTCTAATATCCTTGCTGCAGACAATGCTGACAGCAAATCTTGCTTGTTCTGTATTCTGAGAAAGAGGCTGATCTCTTCTCTGAGAGCAAATACATGCTGAATTACATTTCCTTTTGATAGCCAGTGAACTGCTGTATGAAATAGGAGGGTCTCATGAGCTGCATCCATATCTTGGCAGAGTCTCTTGAAAAGGCATGTATCAAGAGCACTACCTTTTACAAAGTTAACTGTCTTTATAATTGTACTCAGTGTCCTGTAATTCTGAGGGTAGCGTTTTTTATGCAAGAGCTTGCCTGTGGATCATGCAGTGAAGAGGGATAACATTCGGTGCTTTTTTGTATAACTCTTGTAACAAAACCTGACTGAAAACCCAACATGGCTGAAGCTCCGTCTGTGCATATCCCACAGATTGCCCCAGTCAAGACCCTCAGATTCAAAGAATTCTCTAAGTTTTTGCATTACATTTTCATCTTTTGTAGATTGTTCGAGAGGCTCACAAAACAAGAATTCCTTCTTCAGATTCTCATCATGAACATACCTTACAAAAGCCAGGAGTTGTGAGCAGGACTGGACGTCAGTGGACTCATCAAGTTGAATACTGAATAACCCAGCTCTTTTAATTACGTGTATCACCTGCTCTTTGATGTCATCAGATATTTGGGAAATTTGGCGTTGCACTGTATTATTTGAGAGTGAAATAGCAGCTTTTCGGCACTTTTCTCACCCCAAACAAGCTTTACCATTGTTTTGGCACATGGCAAAATTAATTCCTCCCCAATTGTATGAGGGTTCTTTTTCTTTGCTATTTCAAGAGATACAAGAAATGATGCCTCCACTACATCAGCATTTTGTTGATGAAAGGAACCACTGGCATCAAGTTGCTGTCTCTTCATGTTCAATTCTTGTCGACTAAAGAAGGAACGATCTTAGCCAACATGTTGAGGATGCTTGGTTTCCAGATGTAATTTAAGCTTACTGGGCCTTAATGATTCAGCTGTGAGTATTTTGTGACAAATCACACACTGAGACTTCACTACATCTTTATCAGTGTTGCTTGTAAATCCAAAATCCAGGAAGTTGTCATCATAGTTACGTTTCTTATGAGAAGCCATCGCTGTACCTCCAATGCACAAACAAAAAACTGCTATTTTTAACACTGCTAACATATGTCATCACCCATGATTAGAATAATAAAATGAGGTTGATAGGAAGTTAGATTTTACGTTACAAAAAAGTTATAGAATGTGCATAAATATAGCAGACATTATTTACCTTCTTAATATACTTCATGATGCAGGGCTTACTAACCATTAAAGTGGTATTGATGTTGGTTTAAGTTCATATAATACTGAAGTATTCACAGATGGGATGAAACTGATATATTATTATTATATGGGGAGGCACACACGGTGATCAATGTTGCACCTGTGAATGTCTGGTTAACTGAATAATATGAACATCCTTGCTGATATGTAAGATTCAAGACCAGGTTATCATACAGAATATACAGCTTAGGAAGCCTTAGATTAGAATTATGTTGAGGTAAAATTATCTTGCCTCTCTAATACATCCCCATGTCTTGTTTTATGTCAAGAACACAGAATCATATTAAAAAAAAAAAAAGGACATGTTACTCATGTGTCTGGAGCAAGGCATTGCAAAAACCTGTACTGAACCGGTAAGTTCCCTCCACTGACTACCTACCCGCTAAACTCCTTTGGTTTGATTTATGAATAGCCTCAGATTATGGCCTCCAAGGGGGCCATGGCCCCCAGTTTGGAAACCATTGTTCTAGCGTCTCTAGGGAACATGTGAAGGTGCACTCCTCGATGAGTTGCTTTCCCTTTGCCACAAAGGCAGCATGAATTTTTGCTTGTTGTACGTGGGGACATTTTGAATGTGGTGGTGGCGCGTTATGTGGAATCGACAGCTGTAGGTTCCCCTCCCCTTCACTACTCTCCACTGCTGCTGCCCTCTACCGGCATGAAAAAATTTCTTTATTTCGGCAATATGATCACTTTATCCTTACCCATAATATCCTTGGTACTAAGTATCCTAAACGGCTCCGGTCAGTCTCGGTTGGGTGAGGTGAGGGTAGGAGAAACGGCTGAGGAAGTATATAAATATTTTGTTGATAAAATACATACGGGTCAGGCAGCTAGCAATCCTTATAGGATATAAGGATTGCTTATAGCAATATATATATATATATATATATATATATATATATATATATATATATATATATATATATATATATATATATATATATATTGCTATAAGCAGATATATTGCTTATAGCAATAGGATCACAGAAGGATAAGTCTAAATGGATGACAGATAGACTAATGCACTACAATGAACAGAAGAGAATTACGTATCAGAGGTTAAAGGCAGGTGAAGAGGATTTAACGCCACAATATAAAGAATTAAGTAGGACTGTCAAAAAGATTAACAATGACAGCTAAAAGCAATTATGAGATTAAGGTAGTGAGCAAAGCAAAGATGGACCCAAGGGATTTTTTCAAGTTTATAAGAGGAAGACTAGGGAAAAATTAAGCCCATTAAAGACAACTTGTGTAGAGCTGGTTAGTTCTGGGGAGGGGATGAGCAACATTTTGAATGAATATTTCTTAACTGTCCTCACTCAGGAAAATATGCAGGATATACCAAATAGTGAGCAGATCTTTAGAGCAGAGGAAAGTAAGAAGCTGAGAGATATTCCAGTAACTAAAGAAATGGCAGAAATAGATATATACTAAAATAGTTCAAATCACCAGGACCCGATGAAATATATCCTAGAGTACTTGTCTTAAGGAATGCAAAGAGATTGTTAGTGAACCGTTAGCAGCAGCAGTCTTCAAGAAGTCATTAGACTCAGGTGAGTTTCCAGGACCATGGAGACAGTTGCACCGATATTTTAAGGGGAAAAAACGCTTCCATCTAATTATAGAACAGTCAGCTTAACTTCAGTTGTACTTAAATTAATGGAAGCAAAAATAGTGAAGAAAATCAGAGAGCTTCTAAACAAACATAATTTGATC
Organism: Callinectes sapidus; assembly: GCA_020233015.1. Lineage (NCBI taxonomy): Eukaryota > Metazoa > Arthropoda > Malacostraca > Decapoda > Portunidae > Callinectes > Callinectes sapidus. The sequence continues at coordinate 1,705,748 of CM035202.1, read as the reverse complement.
AATCACTCTCAACATGGATTCAGAGAAGGAAAGCCGTACCTTACAAATTTGTTGAGCTTTTAAATTAAAGAGTATGATGCAATAGATAATGGAGACATTTATGACATCTTGTACTCAGATTATGGTCAAGCATTTGATAAGGTACCCTTTCAGAGGGTCTTGAAAAAAGTTAGGGATAGAAGGAAAGTTAGTAGGATGGATAAACGCACGGTTAAGCGCTCCCGATTGACTCCCAGCAGGAGGCATCGACTTGCCGCAGCCAAGAGTTTTGTGGGCGTTCCCTTGGCCTCCTCCAAGTCGGGTTGTCCCTTACGGAAACAACCCGATAAGCAAGATCGTCTTCCGGGTACCGCGCCACATGCCCATATAGCCACAGTTGGTGCTGACGGACTATGCTAGTAAAGGGCAACGAAACGGTCTCACGGAACAATCGCTGATTTGACACAAAGTCATACCAGCGGTATCCCGTGATCCGGCGAAGGCATCTAGTACCAAAGACATTAATTCTTCAGGTCGGTGTTAAATGTCCATGTCTCACAACCATAGAGTACGACAGGGATCACCAGCAACTTAAAGATCCAAATCTTTGTCCGTCTGCACAGGTATCGACAACGCCAGATACTCGTGTTGAGCGAATCCATAATGCCGTGGGCCAGGCCAATCCGCCGTGTGACTTCTTGGCTCGTCCCACCATCGTTATTCACTACACTACTAAGGTATGTGAAGTTTTTCAAGATCTCAATGTCCTCGCCACACACATGGATAGACTGTACTGTTTCATTCAGTACGCCTCCAAACACCTGGACCTTGGTCTTGGTCCAAGAAAGCTTGATTCCCTAGGGCTTTACCTCTTCGTGCAGTGCCTCTAGAGCCATTACCAGATCCTCTAGGAACTCAGCGAAGATTGCTGCATCATCAGGAAAAACAAGATCTTTAATCTCAGTGTTGCCGACAGATGTTCCACAATGACTATTCCACAACTCTGCCTAGTACCCAATCCATGCATGTGTTGAAAAGTGATGGAGCAAGCTCACAGTCCTGCCTCACGCCTCACAGGGAAGAAGCTGGACATGCCTCCTCCACACTTCACAGCACTTACAGCCCCGAAGTACAGGCCAGTTAATAGACCAATAATCCTTGCAGGAATCCCACGGAGATGCAGAAGATCCCAGAGTGTCTCTCAATGCACTGAGTCAAACGCCTTCTTGAGATCGACATAGGCTGCAAGCATTCCCTGTCAAAACTCATGTCGGCTCTCCACCAGTACACGAAGCGCTAGGATACGGTCAGTTGTTGACTTACCGGACGTGAACCCTGATTATTCAGGTCTCTGATGCTTCAGTAGGTGAGTGCGGATCCGTGTCAACAGCAAATGGGCAAGCACCTTGCCTTGTACACTGAGCAGTGTTATTCCACGGTAGTTGCTGTAGATTTGACGGCCCCTTTCCCTTTCCAGAAAGGGGCGATCAACCCCTTCTTCAAGTCAGGAGGAATGGTACCTGAATGCCATACAGCAGTCAAGACAGCATGCAACCCACGGATCATGGCTTCACCCCCAGCTTTGAGCAGCTCCACATTGATGTTGCAGATGCCAGCTGCCTTTCCACCCCTCAACTTTGCCACAGCCTCTTTGACATCGCCAATGGAGGGTGCAGTTTCATCAATGGGTGGATCAGCATCCAGTGTCTGCAACCATGCAGTCTGGAGCTGTCCGCTTGGAGGATCCACCGTGAACAGCTGCTCAAAGTACTCAGCCCAACAAGCCATCTGCCCATCTGCGTCCGATACGAGGCAACCATCTGCTGTTCGGATAGCACCCACCTGAGAAGTAGACTTGGAGCGGAGTTTCTCCAGAGCTCGATAGGCAGGTCTGAGGTCATTAGCATTTAAATGACACTTGACATCCTCAGTGACCTCTCCTTGTCTCTTCTCAGGAGAGTTCTAGTCCCACGTGACAGCCCTGTACTGGTCATGGTCCCCAGCAAGTCTAGCAGCATCACTCTCCTCAATACTTTCCAGTGTCTCTACCGAGGTGAAGCCACTCTGTGACCTCGGGCGTTCCCCAATGCATTCCTTGGCAGCCTCAAGAGTCTCACGTTTGAAGGTATCCCATAGTTCTTCAGGGTCCTCAAGAGTGTCGAGCGCTTCAAACCGATTGGAGACTGTCACTGCATACTCTTGTGCACATGTCAAGTCCTTCAGTTTCTCAAGATGAAACACAGTGTGGTTACATCTTGGAGGCTTTCTGGACTTGACATGAAGCTTGAGTGAAACAAGAACAAGCCTGTGATCGGTCGCAAAGAAATCAGCACTTCGAAAAACCCTGCAGTTCTGGAGGATCCTCCAACGAGTACTGACAAGGGTATGGTCGATCTCCTTCGCTACCCCTCCGGCATTGTTATACCAAGTCCAGCGGTGCAGAGCTGGTCTCTGATACCAGGAACCTGCAATCCTCAGCCTTCTGGATCTTGCAAATTTCAGAAGGAAAGAGCTGTTGTCATTTCTGGTACCAGAACCATGGGGACCAACACATATTTCATAGCCAGCCCTTTCAGTGCCAGTGACAGCATTAAAGTCATCCAGGACAATGAGTGCATCACGATGGGGATACTGGTCCAGTACAGAGTTGAGTTTGACGTAGAACATCGCCTTCTCTTCAGGTTCACACACCTCGATAGGAGCATACTCTGCAACAACAGACATGAAGCCTAAACTGTGCTTCAGCCTTAATCGCATTATATGCTCATCAATCGGAGTAACATCTACAACAGATGGCTGCAGTCTGCTGGAGACGCCTATGGCTACCCCCTTGACATGGTGACCATTGCTCATGCCGGACCAGTAGTAATCAATCAATCAATCATGGGGGGCATACGCCGGGGGGCGCGTTGCCTCGCCTACCCTACGGCGCCACTCCTGGCGGTCACGCCTCGCGAGTCCCCATGCAGGCTCCCTTCCTATACTGAGTAACTCCCAGTAGGAGGCATCGACTTGCTGCAGCCACGAGTTCTGTGGGCGTCCCCTAGCCCTTAAATGACGGTGATCGTTCATGTAAGCGCGGCCCGCACTGTCTTGTCGCGCGGTGATCGTTCATGTAATCAGCATTTTTCCTGCGCGCCGTTTCAAATAAGGCGCGGACTTTTCTCCCTAAATGATTGACTAGTCATATGGCAACACTTCTCAGTGTGGTAGGAGTTATCAGGATCCTCCTGCTACACACCAGACCAAATTTCCCTGCCATCGAGGTGACATCTGGCAGCTCCCAAGTATGCGTCGGGTAGAAAGACCACTCTAGCTGAGATGAGGAATTAGGCTGCTGATATCAGTGATTTATTAGGGAGTGATTTAGAAGATATTGATGATAGTGAGTGGAGTATGGAGTCAGAAGAGAGTGAAGAGAGTACTTCTGATGAGGATGAAGATGGAGAAGAAATTACGAGGGCAGCAGTGGATGCACCCTCATCATAGTCTGGTGAATGGCATCGGACATATTGGCCGCGAGCAATGTGTCCCAGAGTGTGTGTTGCTGGACATGGTGTGGCCACTGTGACACATGGAGCATGACTGAAAGATGGAACATTGCTTGCCTTGACCAAGTCACCAAGCAAAGTTGTCAAATTATTGCACTTGCCGTCTTTTTTATTTGTAATAATAGTAATGGTTGGAAAAAATAATAATACAATTATGTTATTTAGTTCTGATAAAAAAAAAAACCAGGCAAGGAAAGATACATTCATGAGAGAGAGAGAGAGAGAGAGAGAGAGACTGAGCGAGCGAGCAAGGGAGAGAGACCAAGCGCCTGGGGGTACCTTTCTACCCAGAGCCTCACATCAAGCCCCGCCCTCATAATTATTTGACACGCTATAACTTGACTCTCAGATGTCACTGTGTGCTAACAAACACATCACTGCAATCAGCATCAAAAGGAGGCATAGATCTATAAAACTGGAATAGTTCTGTAACACTTAAGAGGTACTGTATATTACCCGGAAATGGAGCAGAAAACTCACTGAGCAGCCCGTCATTTAAGGGCTAGGCCTCCTCCAGGTTGGGTTGTCCCTTACGGATACAACCCGACAAGCAGGGTCGGCTTCCGGGTATCACGCCACATGCCCATATAGCTGCAGTTGGCGCTGACGGACTATGCTAGTAATAGGCCTCGAATCGGTCTCGTGGAACAATTGCTGATTTGACACAAAGTCATACCAGCGGTATCCCATGATCCTGCGAAGACATCAATTCGCCTCTTCAGGTCGGTGTTCAGCATCCATGTCTCACAACCATAGAGTAAGACAGGGATCGCCAGTGACTTGAAGATCCGAATCTTTGTCCGTCTGCACAGGTATCGACAATGCCAAATACTCGTGTTGAGCGAATCCACAACGCCGTGGGCCAGGCCAATCCGCCGTGTGACTTCTTGGCTCGACCCACCATCGTTATGTACTACACTACCAAGGTATGTGAAACTTTTCAAGATCTCAATGTCCTCGCCACACGCATGGACAGACTGTACTGTTTCACGCCTCCAAACACCTGGACCTTGGCTTGGCCCAGGAAACCTTAAGTCCCAAGGGCTTCACCTCCTCGTGCAGTGCCTCTAGAGCCATTACCAGAACATCCAGTGACTCAGCGAAGATTGCTGCATCATCAGCAAAAACAAGATCTGTAATCTTGGTGTTGCCGACAGATACTCCGCAATGACTTTGTTCCACAACTCTGCCTAGTACCCAATCCATGCAGGTGTTGAAAAGTGATGGAGCAAGCACACAGCCCGGCCTCACACCTGTATTCACAGGGAAGAA